>CM054812.1:9626494-9746494 GCA_028984105.1 Lavandula angustifolia | reverse complement strand
GGGGGGGGGGGGGGGGGGGGGGGGGGGGGGGGGGGGGGGGGGGGGGGGGGGGGGGGGGGGGGGGGGGGGGGGGGGGGGGGGGGGGGGGGGGGGGGGGGGGGGGGGGGGGGGGGGGGGGGGGGGGGGGGGGGGGGGGGGGGGGGGGGGGGGGGGGGGGGGGGGGGGGGGGGGGGGGGGGGGGGGGGGGGGGGGGGGGGGGGGGGGGGGGGGGGGGGGGGGGGGGGGGGGGCCACCCCCCCGGGGGGGGGGGGGGGGGGGGGGGGGGGGGGGGGCGGGGGGGGGGGGGGGGGGGGGGGGGGGGGGGGGGGGGGGGGGGGGGGGGGGGGGGGGGGGGGGGGGGGGGGGGGGGGGGGGGGGGGGGGGGGGGGGGGGGGGGGGGGGGGGGGGGGGGGGGGGGGGGGGGGGGGGGGGGGGGGGGGGGGGGGGGGGGGGGGGGGGGGGGGGGGGGGGGGGGGGGGGGGGGGGGGGGGGGGGGGGGGGGGGGGGGGGGGGGGGGGGGGGGGGGGGGGGGGGGGGGGGGGGGGGGGGGGGGGGGGGGGGGGGGGGGGGGGGGGGGGGGGGGGGGGGGGGGGGGGGGGGGGGGGGGGGGGGGGGGGGGGGGGGGGGGGGGGGGGGGGGGGGGGGGGGGGGGGGGGGGGGGGGGGGGGGGGGGGGGGGGGGGGGGGGGGGGGGGGGGGGGGGGGGGGGGGGGGGGGGGGGGGGGGGGGGGGGGGGGGGGGGGGGGGGGGGGGGGGGGGGGGGGGGGGGGGGGGGGGGGGGGGGGGGGGGGGGGGGGGGGGGGGGGGGGGGGGGGGGGGGGGGGGGGGGGGGGGGGGGGGGGGGGGGGGGGGGGGGGGGGGGGGGGGGGGGGGGGGGGGGGGGGGGGGGGGGGGGGGGGGGGGGGGGGGGGGGGGGGGGGGGGGGGGGGGGGGGGGGGGGGGGGGGGGGGGGGGGGGGGGGGGGGGGGGGGGGGGGGGGGGGGGGGGGGGGGGGGGGGGGGGACGGGGTGGGGGGGGGGGGGGGGGGGGGGGGGGGGGGGGGGGGGGGGGGGGGGGGGGGGGGGGGGGGGGGGGGGGGGGGGGGGGGGGGGGGGGGGGGGGGGGGGGGGGGGGGGGGGGGGGGGGGGGGGGGGGGGGGGGGGGGGGGGGGGGGGGGGGGGGGGGGGGGGGGGGGGGGGGGGGGGGGGGGGGGGGGGGGGGGCGGCGGGGGGGCGCCCGGGGGCCCCCCCCCCGGGGGGGCGGCCCCCCCGCCCCCCCCCCCCCCCCCCCCCCCCCCCCCCCCCCCCCCCCCCCCCCCCCCCCCCCCCCCCCCCCCCCCCCCCCCCCCCCCCCCCGGCCCCCCCCCCCGCCGCGGCGGGCCCCCCCCCCCCCCCCCCCCCCCCCCCCCCCGCCCCCGGGGGGGGGGGGGGGGGGGGGGGGGGGGGGGGGGGGGGGGGGGGGGGGGGGGGGGGGGGGGGGGGGGGGGGGGGGGGGGGGGGGGGGGGCGGGGGGGGGGGGGGGGGGGGGGGGGGGGGGGGGGGGGGGGGGGGGGGGGGGGGGGGGGGGGGGGGGGGGGGGGGGGGGGGGGGGGGGGGGGGGGGGGGGGGGGGGGGGGGGGGGGGGGGGGGGGGGGGGGGGGGGGGGGGGGGGGGGGGGGGGGGGGGGGGGGGGGGGGGGGGGGGGGGGGGGGGGGGGGGGGGGGGGGGGGGGGGGGGGGGGGGGGGGGGGGGGGGGGGGGGGGGGGGGGGGGGGGGGGGGGGGGGGGGGGGGGGGGGGGGGGGGGGGGGGGGGGGGGGCCCAACCCCCCCCCCCGGGGGGCCCCCCCCCCCCCCCCCCCCCCCCCCCCCCCCCCCCCCCCCCCCCCCCCCCCCCCCCCCCCCCCCCCCCCCCCCCCCCCCCCCCCCCCCCCCCCCCCCCCCCCCCCCCCCCCCCCCCCCCCCCCCCCCCCCCGCCCGCCGACCAGCCCCCCCCCCCCCCCCCCCCCCCCCCCCCCCCCCCTCTCTTTGTTTGGGGGGGGGGCGGGGGGGGGGGGGGGGCGGGGGGGGGGGGGGGGGGGGGGGGGGGGGGGGGGGGGGGGGGGGGGGGGGGGGGGGGGGGGGGGGGGGGGGGGGGGGGGGGGGGGGGGGGGGGGGGGGGGGGGGGGGGGGGGGGGGGGGGGGGGGGGGGGGGGGGGGGGGGGGGGGGGGGGGGGGGGGGGGGGGGGGGGGGGGGGGGGGGGGGGGGGGGGGGGGGGGGGGGGGGGGGGGGGGGGGGGGGGGGGGGGGGGGGGGGGGGGGGGGGGGGGGGGGGGGGGGGGGGGGGGGGGGGGGGGGGGGGGGGGGGGGGGGGGGGGGGCGGCTTTCCTCCCCACAGGGGGGGAAGAAGGAACAACAAACCCAAAACCGGGAAAAAAGAAAAAGAGAGAGAGGGGGAGGGCGGCCCAAAAGGAGAAAGGGGAAAGCGCGGGAAAGAGAAAGGGAGGGGGCAAAAAAGACAAGAAGGGGCGGGGCCAGGGAGGGCGGGGGGGCGCGGAGAGGGAGGCGGGGGAAGAAGCCGGCGGGGAAACGGGGCGGGGGGAGGCGGGGGGGGGCCGCAAGCCCGGACCAGGGGGAAAACGCGGGGCCCCCACCACGCGGCCCCAGGGACCGCGGGGGGGGGCCCGACGCCCCGAGCGGGCCGGAACCGCCAGGGGGGGGCGGGCGGGGGGCGGCGCCCCCCACCCCCCCCCCCCGAGCCCCGGGGCAACGGGGCCCCGCGGGGGGGGGGGGGGGGGGGGGCGCGGGCGCGCGGCGGCGGGGGGGGGGCGCCGGGCGGGGGCCGGGCGGGGGGGGCGCGGCGGGCGGGGGCCCCGCGCGGCGGGCCCCCGGGCGCGCCGCCGCGCCCCGGGCGCCCCCGCCCCGGGCGGCGGGGGGGCGGCCGCGCCCGCCGGGGGGGCGGCGCGGCGCGCGCCGCCCCCCCCGCCCCCGGCGCCCGCGCGCGCGCCCCGCCGCCCGCGCGCGCGCCGCGCGGCGCGCGCGCGCAAAAAAGAGGGCCACCCACCCACCCCAAACCCCCAACCCCACCCTTTCCCACCCCCCCCCACCCCCCCCCCCCCCCTTCCCCACGGGCCGGCCCCCCCCCCCCCCCCCCGCCCGCGCGCGCCGCGCCCCCCGGGCCGGCGCGGGGCGCCCCCCCATTCAAACCCTGCCCCCCCCACCCCAACCAAAAAAAAAAAAAAAAAAAAAAACCCCCCCACCCCCCAACACCCCCCCCCACAAACACCCAACCGACCCCCCCCCCCCACCCCCCCCACCCACCCAACACACCGAACCCAAACCACACCCCCCCCCCCCCCCCCCCCCCCCCCCCCCCCCCCCCCCCCCTTCCCCCCTCCCGAACCCCCCTCCCCCCCCCCCCCCCCCCCCCCCCCCCCCCCCCCCCCCCCCCCCCCCCCCCCCCCCCCCCACCCCCCCCCCCCCCTCCCCCCTCCCTTCCCCCCCCCCCCCCCCCCCCCCCCCCCCCCCCCCCTCCTCCTTTTCCCCCCCCCCCCCCCCCCCCCCCCCCCCCCCCCCCCCCCCCCCATTTGCGACAACACCATCCTGAATAGGACTGTTCGAGTTCGAAGTTGAGAAATTTGGATTCAGGTGTATTCACCCCCCCCCCCCTCTACACCTGACCGTACACTCGGGACCAACAGGAACAACTTGAAGGGTTTGTTATTCCCGGACAAGAAAAGAAAGTTTGTGAACTTGTTAAGTCATTATATGGACTTAAACAAGCTCCCAAACAATGGCATGCGAAATTTGATCATGTTATGTTATCAAATGGTTTTAAAATAAACGAGTGTGACAAGTGTGTGTACATTAAAGGCACACCTAACAAGTTTGTCATTATATGTCTGTATGTTGATGACATGCTTATTATGGGAAGTGATCATAACATAATTATGAATATTAAAGAAATGTTGAAAAGAATGTTCGACATGAAAGATATGGGAATAGCTGATGTAATTTTAGGGATTAAGATTTCTAGAACATCCGAAGGAATTACTTTATCACAATCTCACTATGTAGAGAATGTGATTAAGAAATTCAATGGTTTTGATCTACCTCCGGCTAAGACTCCTGTAGACTTAAGCCTACACTTAGCCAAAAATCGAGGAGTTCCAATTTACCAATTGGACTATGCTAGGGTCATTAGAAGCCTAATGTACTTAGCAAATTGTACAAGGCCCGACATAGCATATTCTATAAGCAAGCTAAGTAGATTCACAAGTAATCCCGAAAAGGATCACTGGACCGCACTAACTAGAGTTCTAAGGTATTTAAAGCATACTTTAACTCATAGTTTGCATTACACAAGGTATCCAGCTATGTTAGAGGGATATAGTGATGCAAATTGATATTCGGCACAAAAGACTCCAAGTCCACTAGTGGTTTTGTGTTTACCATAGGTGGAGGAGCAGTGTCATGGAAACCCTCTAAGCAGACTTGTATAGCTCGGTCTACAATTGAATCAGAATTCATTGCTCTAGATAAAGTTGGTGAAGAGGCTGAATGGCTACAGAACTTCTTAGAGGATATTCCTTGTTGGGAAAAACTCGTGCCTCCCGTCTTGATACATTGTGATAGTATGTCTGCAATAGAGAGAGCACAAAGTAGTATGTATAATGGTAAGTCTCAATATATTCGTCGAAGGCACAATACCGTTAGACAATTGATCACTAGTGGAATAATATGTATTGACTATGTGAAGTCAAAAGATAATATTGCGGATCCGTTTACTAAGGGGAATGGGATTAAGATCCACACTAAAAGAACGCTCTTAATGGTAACTCTACCATGATGATTGGATATCCCATGAACATGGTTCAAAGAGAGAACTAAGTTAAGAATGTTCAAGTCGTGCACTTGGAAACACAACTTACAATCCATTCTCGAAGCTGCCCCAAGTGCAAACCTGTAGCTTGTGGTAAAAGGGTAAGCGTATAAGCTTTTAATGATTCCTATAGCCTTATTGGTGGAGTATGACAGGATACTCTTTATAGGAAATCACCTATATAAGTGAGAAGTGTGGCCGCTTCAAATAAGAAAAACACTTATGAATCCAAGATATGGTCCAAGGCCAAAATGGACACAACGTGAGAACGAAAGATATTGTATCTATTATTGTGTATATGTTATTGTCTTGGTTTACACGAAAGCTGACCGGTTCAAGACATCGCGTTCACCGAGCAGCAAGTAAATCCGATAACATTATACTCCCTCCGTCCCATTATTAATGTCCCACTTACCTTTTTTAATTGTCCAATTATTTATGTCCCATACCAAATAAGGAAATAAATGAGTGGACCACAATCAATCTAAGCAAGTGGACCCCACCCCTTTATACTTTTACACCACAACTTTACACATTTACCTCCACTATCTTAATTACCGTGCTCAGTCCCAATGGGACATAAATAATGGGACGGAGGGAGTACTAAGGAAGGTTCAAAGAAAAAAACTACCTATCCTGATGCAATAATAGGTCATTGGGACTTTGGTTTGCATAACATTTTGCATTTGCATTTAATAATCTAATGTGGGGGATTGTTAGATTTTAATTGAGATTAGATTATTTAAATTAATTAATACTTAATTAAATTTGTAACGTTGCATGCGTTAACGCATGTTGCATGCGTAACGTTGCATGCATAACGTTGCATGCGTTGCATTTTGTATGCGTAACGTCGCATGCGTTGCAAATTTATGCAAGTAACGTTGCTTGGAAGTTTGTTAAAGCATGTAACGTTGCATGCATGATGGAATTAACGTTGCATGTAAATGTTGCATGCATGCGTGGCTTTGTCAAACATTGTGATGATTACGAAAATGCATCTCCTTGCCTAATATTGTCAAACGTTGCATCCATTAGGGAAAAGGTGTTCTTAGCCTATAAATAGACAATTCCAATCGAGAGATTGTAACGCCCCAAAAATTTTCGATATAAAATGCATTGCATGCATGTTATCAAGTGTTTTAGTTTTGTAAGTCGCGCCTTAGAAATTTAAATGAAAATTAAAGCATTTATCTTATTTGTTATTAAATCATTTTTATTATGTAAATTTATTTTGAACTTTTAATGTGTTTGTTTATATCATATTATGATTATAATGTTTATTTATTTATTTAGAAATCATGTTAGAATTATTAGGCAAGAATAATATTTATTTATTTTGGATTTCCTAAACCTACTAGGATTCATAAAAGGATATAATATTTATTATTGTATTAAGTTATTAGGAGATAATTTTATATTATAATTTATGATTAAAATAGATATTTTATGTGTGATATAAATGTTTTAGGATAAAAATCTAGTTGTGGTTATCCATATCCTAATTTATCTAAGATTGAATCTCTTATATGGTAAGTGATAGAATAAATTCTATATAAAATATATATGGACGAAAATAATTATGGATAAAATGTATTTGATACCTTATTTGATTAGGGATGTTTGGATAATGATTTTTAGGCTTATAAATACCCCTTAGTCGCTCATAATATAGCATCCCATAAAATTTTCGAAAATCTGCCAGCATATCTGCGAATTGTTTCAAGAATTATTTCCATATCTTCCCGTCGTCATATCGTCGTGAAAATGTAGGATCATCTTCCTCAGTATGTTTAGTATACTATTTTATATTTTTTAGAATTTTAAAAGTATGATAAGTATTTTTTTAAAATTGTTATTCGTAACCTGCTAGTTTTTGACAGCATGTCCATAAGCTTGAGAGGAAAATTATTTTTCATGTTTTATATGAGTTGTTTTCGACCATGCTGAATATTAATAGGATATAATATATGTTAGGTCATTCATGTTAAAAATATAGAATTTTTAGGATACGTTTACTATTTATTTGTTATTTTTTTCTTGATGTGCTAGATTCTTTTGTCAATATGCATGTAGATTGAAAAACAAAAGTTTTCATATTACTATGAAATGAATTATTGATTATGATAAGTTTCATTGTGATGGAATATGTATTATTTTCTTCATGTTAGAGATCAATAATTTTTATGACGAGATTTTTATGATTTCATTAATTTATTTCATGAATTGTCGAATTGCTAAATGCACGAATGAATTGTCAATAGAAGTAAGATTGTGTTTAATAAATTGCATGTCAATAAGTAGATTATGTATAATATACATTGTTTGATTGTTATGATCTATTTGAAATTATGAATTATTAAAATTGTTGGTGCATGCATGACATTCCATGTAGAGTCATTAAGATAAATTTCAATGTATAGGATCGGCGCGGAGGATTTAATCATTTGATATCCATAGTTTTTCATTCAAAATCAAGGTTAAGGTGGCGAAGTATTCTTACACTACATTTATCCTTATTATATTTTATGCTCGATATTTATGAGTTAATGGCAGGCATGAAAATAAAGGATCGAAGTTGATCCGCGATCGAAGTTGATCGGTACACATGTTTATGGTCGAAGTTAACCGGGATCAAAGTTGATCCGTTTTTAAATGTTAGAGTCGAAGTTGACTAGGTGGTCTGTGTGACTACGTAATTCTTACATGATCTAATTCTCCATAATATATTGGTTTATTATATAGTTTGGATAAGTGTATTTCCCCACAGAGTATTCATACTCACCCCTATCATTTTTACATATTTCAGGAAATGGCTCGGCCGATGCGTAGAGGTATTGGTGGTGATGCTCACACTAGGAAGGATTTATGAACTTATTATTGCATTAAAACTAGTTTTATCATGAACTGTGCATTTTATTTTCGAAAACTAATTGTTGCACTTGTTTTTATTTTTAAGACTTCCGTTGTTATGAAATTTTGCACTGAACTTTCCTTTTATGAAAATATTTATTAAAGTTATTTTAAAAATTAAATCTAATGACAAAGTTTATGCATGTGGTGACGTCCCCTTTAAAAGTTTTAGAAATTGGGGCGTTACAGAGATAACACACCAACACAAAAAAAATATTATTCCTCTTCCATTCTTCTTTTATGTCCCTTCCAATTCATACATATAAATTAGCTCATATTTCCTTAGTCCCAAAATATCAAGTAGTTCGCCGGAATTACGAGAAGTAGTGCAACTACTCGTAGTGCAACTACTCGTAATTGAGAAGTAGTGCAACCGAGTAGCGGAGCATTATCGTCTTGCGGAGAAAGAGTACAACTCTTGCCTCGGCTAACGTTGTAATTGTCATTTTGACACACCCCGATAACACAGACACATCTAAAAAATATAATTTAAAAGCATGTATGAAATTAATATTTGCACATAATTCGTAATTAACCATCATTGTAAACTTTTCAAAAACAATGATGTTAAAAACCCCGAACAGCTCTAGGAATTCCACTCGTAAGCCACGCAGGTGGACGTTTACTAGCGTAACCCTAAACCAAGCTATTTACATATCTCTTTAATTCCAATCCACGTCTAGGTTCTTCAGACCAATGAAATTAATAGTTCGATATTCTGGACCATGTCACTATTAAAACGCGGGAAGGGACTTCGAGGGAAGTGAATTGTACCTGCGGTGACATCTAAGCATTGACCATTAATTTGACCAAAATAGAATCAAATTCTTGAAATTGACATACTTACACGAACCATGCCGCATTCAATTTGATCTAATTAGCCATCCTATTTATTATTATCTTCTAGAGTACTCGTGTTTACTAGGCACGCAAGCCACGCAGGTGGACGTTTACGGCTTCGCTCCCACTACTCAATAATAATCAAATATTGTTTTGGAAAACTCGTCTCACAAAACTTGTAGCTCAAAGATGCAAGCAAGCCACGCAGGTGGACATTTACTCACATAATCTTACTACTTTTGGGTAGAATCCAATTAATGGAGGTCCAATTAAGTGTTTAATATCCAAATTAATAGAATCTAATTAAACATTTAATTCAAGTTGCTTAGTCTTTTTATTCAAAAGGTTTGTTACGAATCATGCTTCATCACATAATTCCTAAAGCATGCAATTTCTAAATGCACATAATAAAACGTGCTCGAGAAAATTAAAACATGCTTCATAACGACATAAATTCTATTTACATGCTTTTCTAAGCGCAATTAATCACATAATCGCATGCTAAAGCATAATAATAAATAAATGCGCAAATAGGAAACTAAAACGTCTTTATCGAGCTTAAAAACACAGATAAAAATCAAATATATCTATTACATAGCCAAAAAAAAATACAGATCTTTGATATCTTGAAAAATCTTCGAATTTGAAACCCGCATCGAAAACTGCATCATCGCCACGTCATTAGGGTGTCTGCCACGTGGCAGACACGTGTACAGTCTAGTCAGCAATGGCTGACGTGGTGTGCCACGTCAGCATCTTGAACCTAGCACAGAAAAACGCAGCAGTGGCCGCTGCCGCCGCTCCACCGCCAAAGGCGAAGTGCCGCCTTCCCGAAGCCGGTCAGAAGTCGCCGCTTGTGCCTCGACCTGCCCCGCCCAGTGCCGCCGCCTGCAGCAGCGCAAATCAGCGGTTGCCGCGCCCTCCACGGCCCGGCGCCACCATCTTCGTAGTCTCCTGCCACCCCTAGGCATGACCCACACGTCTGGGTAGCCTAATTCCGGCTACAATTGCCACCGCCGCGACGGGAATCAAGCGAATTTCGCATCCCGTCGCCGGCGAGCTTCGCCGCTCAAATTTGTAGTCTCCGAGCAGCAATTCGATCAATTGAAAGAGGGGAAACATAATTGGAACACTCAAGCCACCGTGTAACGGATTTCGGTCGAGATTAGTTCCTAAATTTCTCGAATTTCAAATGATTCGCCGGAACGAATTCATGACAAGCATCAAACTTCAAACGTCAATTCTGATCGCATTCGGGATAGAATGACCCCTTACGACCTATCGATGCGAAGCTCGTAAGATGAGGAATCCAGAGGTTTAAACCGATCGTCAATCGGACTCCAGATCCGCCGGAAATCGCCGCCGCAAGATGCGGTGGAACCCTAACCAAATTAGGGTTTTTGGCCGAATTGGGGACACGACCACTTCTGCTTTCCAACGCTATTCCGTACAAACTAGAAATCGGAATGCATCGTGCAACCTATCCAGACGAAGCTAATGAAAAAACAAACAAAACTATATAAAGGGATCTGAAAAATGAGTCGGCACGCACCCCCGCGCGCCTCCTGAAGATGACGGTCATGTTCTGTTAGAAATTAGGGTTTCGCCCTTTTCCGTCCTTCCGCGCTGCCGCGCATCGATTTTCGTGCATCCCAGACCAAAATACAGTACAAAAACAGTAGAATCACGAAACACATTGGTCCTATCAACTACTCATGGATTTTCTCTTGAGAAAAACATTACAACGGGGTCAAAAAGTGGCTCGCAGGCCGCCCCAAACACAAAAAATAACCCGATAACGATGGAAATAAACCCTAATCATGCTCCTAATAGAAACAATCAGAGCCTAAACTTCGCTCTGATGCCAATTGAAAGGAAATAGGAGGTGAAGAACGATATACCTTCCTCCTACGTAAGTTGTTGCAGCTCTAATTGTTGCTCGTATGTCAGATCTTCTGATCTGTGTCCCGGCCTTTTTTCTTCATCTGGGTGGTCAGAGAACTGAAGAAAATAAGATTATGTCTCTCCCTCTCAAAACCGTGCGTGAGATATGAGAATTTGTGAGTGTGTATTCTGTTTATGAACAGAATACTAATATATATAGGCTTCAAAAGCCAATATAATATTAATATTTGTAGCCCATTAATTTAATTATATTCCTACTGGACTTCCACATAATTAGCCCATAATGTAATTAATTAATCAATTGGGCTACTAATATTTATCAATTAATTGGTCTGGCCAATTAATTCCAGATAAATAACATTATTAAATAATGTAAAATTACATTAATCTATTAATAATGATTTCTGAGAGACAATAAATAACTAGGCAACTAATTAGTATGAAGCTCATTGACGATCCCAACTACCGATAGCCTAGCTGAGAAGTAAGATCTCCTTGTTGTAAAGTATCAAAAGGAGAAGGACAAGCTCAAGAAGATGAAAAGAGCCTCGAAGAACTATCAAGGTAAGAGAGAAAATAATTACCCGAAAGGTGAACCTAATTATCTACCTAAATGCAGGAATACTGAGACTTCCGCCACGGGAAACAAGGACACACCCAGGAAAGAAGGCAAAAGCTCAATGTGTTACAACAGCAAAAAGACAGGACATTACCAGTATGAATGTCCAGAGCTCTTGGCTGCTGAAAGAACTGAAAGGCAAGCCAGAAGGAACAAATTTATCAGAAAAAGGCAAGCCTATATAGCCAGAGAACTCTCGGATTGCACGAATGACGAGGAACTATTCCTGGAATCATCAGATGAAGGGCCGCATTCATGACAATCGAAGTAGAAGAAGAGACTGAACTATGTCTCATGGCTGGAGAAGAGGCTGAGGTAAATTCCAATCCTAACTTATGCTCTTCTTCACCTTGTACACACGACACATGCTCTATTACAGGAGAACCCTTAGATGTGATTCTATCCTATGAAGATCTTCTAGAAGAACAGATACAGATGAGCACTCAGTTCAACAAGACACTTCAGGAGCTGGAACTCTTAAAAGCTGAAATTCAGAGACTTTCAATGAGCAGTCAGGTCTCTACTGAGTCAGAAGGACTTGTCTTGAGACAGAAGGAATATATGAATTCTCTAATGACAAAGTCTCAACTACAAGAATCTCAAATTTCAATTCTAACCAAGGACAACTTTGAGAAAGACACTAAAATTGCTAGTCTGAATGAGAAGCTTGCACAGTCCAGAGCTGAGTATGAAGCTCTGAGAAAAAGTGATGAGGTTTGGAGAACCTTGATGACTAAGAAATACCTAGGAGCTAAAGAGAAGTTTGAAGGAATGCTAAGATCACAGAGACCATCCTCCACAAAGGAAGGACTTGGATAGACATATGGAAGGACTTGGATACACATATGAGGAATCAACTAAAGCTCAGAAAAGCTGGCTGACAGATTTGTCCAAGGGGGAACTCAGTATGCCGAACCCATAACCCCTCAGACAAAGAACAAGCAGAAGATAAAAGCACTTCAGCCTATCTCTCAGAAAATAACCAAAGGTTCAAGCCCTAGAACACCCAGATCAAAGTCAGGTTGGCCGAATAGTATGTCCATCCTTAGTGGAGTCATCCAGCACAGTATGAATTATATTACTATGAGCCTATAGTCAGAAGAAGCCCCAAGGTTCAGAAGAAGAAGACAAAAAGCCCTTCGCTTAAATTGCTTTGAGAACCTCAAAAAACAAAGAAGTCAGCATCTCTCAGTCCAGCAGTGAAATTTGTTGAAAGCAAGGGCAAGAAATTATCTAAAACTGCCAGGGTTGTCAGACATATTTGGGTTCCAAAATCTACTAACATCTAAGGACCCAACATGAACCCAAAGGATACCAGAATTTGTTTTTATTTTGCAGGTGCATAATGACCCTTGGATCGTGGAAAGTGGATGCTCAAGGCACATGACACATCAAAAGAATCTACTAAGTGGCCCCTTTCAGCAGGAAGAAGAACCTCTTTTTGACTCTGCGACATTAATTCCAATATTATTAGTGAGGAATAATGAAAAACTTCCTTCGTATTTATAATTCAGGATCAAGTCCACGTAGTTCTCTGCCAGAATTGAGTTTGGTGACAACTCCAAAGGATATACAAGGGGATATGAAACATTAAGAATCGGAACTACCTTAGTTCCCAAAATAACATATGTTGAAGGACTTCAACATAATCTCCAATTATGTGATAACTCCAATAAAGTGACTTTTGACATAGGTTTTTGTTCTTAATAAACTACAGGAAAATTGTGTTATCAGGCTCACGGAGAAGAAACATCCATTATGTAGATTGGAATACCGCCGAACCTGAAGCCTGCTTGTTAGCACAAGCAAAGTCAGATGATAGAACAACATGGTTGTGGCACAGAAAACTGAACCATCTGAACTTCAAAACAATGAACAAACTAGCAAGAGACGCTACAGTCAGAGGACTGCCCCAATGAAGTCTTTAAAAGATACAAGAACTGTGAAGCATGCATGAAGGGAAAGTAGACTAGATTCAGTAATCCACCAATTCTGTCACCTTCCACTGATGGAATCCTTCAGTTGCTCCACATGGACCTATTCGGGCCAGTCTCTCTAGTGAGAATCAAAGGCAAGAAATATGCTCGTGTGGTCATAGATGACTACTCGAGATACACTTGGGTGATCTTCATCGCCAACAAGTCTGACGTCAAAACTGAACTGCCAAAACTACTGAAAAGACTGAGCGTCTAAAAGGATATCAAGATACAAAGAATACGCTCAGATCGAGGAACATAATTTATAAATTCAATAATGAAAGAGTACTGCGAAGCTGAAGGGATCCAGCACGAAACCTCAGCGGCACGCACGCCTCAGCAGAACGGCATTGCTGAAAGGAAGAACAAAACACAAAGAAGTAGCAAGAACGTTACTTGCAGACTCAGGTCTACCATATTTCTTTCATTTCAGCTGTCCCATATTTCTTTCATTTCAGCTTCTTGTCTCTTAGAGAGCGTAGTGGAAGGGATATGCTGCTAAGCTTCTGAGTCGCTTGGTTCTGCTGATTCGGACTTAGGAGTTTCGGGCTTCTCAGCTTGTTTTGACTTCGGAGGAGTTTTTGCAGATGCAAACCTGGATTGCCTAGGCAGTACAGATCTTGTTCTGGTGGGAACTGAGGTCCGGATCTGTACGCCTTTCTTAGCTTTGGTATGCTTGTTCTGATCTTCCTTCTCAAGTTCTCGCGCCAGCTGTTCGTCATAAGCATTCTGTTCCTCACGCATTTTGAACTTAAGCTTTTTGGATTTCGGAGGGCTTGGAGAAGCAAGGGCTTTGCCTTTCGCTCTTAAGTGGTGGCTCTTCTTCAGTTAAAGCATCTAAGAACTTGGCCACATTAGTTATTGCGTCGTCAGTCGGCTCTCCTGAGCCTTCACCCTTCTCTGTTCCTTCCCCTTTATTTGCTGCTGCAGCTGAGCTGGGTCCTGCCTCTTCAGATTTTAGGAGGGTCAGTAGTTGTGCATTTCTTCTACTTTCCCCCTTTTTGGTATCATCGATCAGTGTTGCCAGGGCAGTAACCTTCTTGTTCAGCTCTCTGATAGATGAGCTAATGGTTTCAAGAGAAGTTGCAACATCTCCAACTACATCAGTGTATGAAGTCCATCTTTTATCATGCTCTGAATTTACGGCTTTGAGTAGAGCTGACTTGGAGGCTTCGATACGTCGAAGATATGCTTCAACAAACTCAGTGGCTTCTTTCTTAATCTGCGAGCAAGCTTCATGTTGTTCTACTAGTGCCTTGGCGACACTCTTAATGGTGAGCTTGTGACGCTCTTCAACAATTTTGAGGACTCGATCTATTGCAGTGGCCATTTCTTCAGCAAATGTCTTGGCCCGTGTCTATAGTATGGTCTGAAACTGAGCTATCCGATCAATCCTTTGAGCCTCAAGTGCCTTGGTGAGGATCTCTTCAGCATTGATATCAGTAGGAGTGTTGATCATCTGCACTTCAGTAGATAAGTTGCCCAGCGACTTGGTTTGAGCCTCAATAAATTGGCTCCATTTCATGTTCACGTCTGCCGCGAGGAGACGGTTCTTATGACCTTGACATTTTATGCACTTAATGATTGACGCCAATTTGAGGTCCTGAATCTCAACAGCTTGATAACGTGACTGCTTCTTGGGCTGAGATTTAGATGGCGTAGGGATGATTGCGCTTGATGATGGAGGAGGAGGTGGCGAGTCATCCCTGGGAGATTTTCCCTCAGCAAATCCTCCCTGATCTGCATCCTTGGGTGGCGAATCATGATGCGAGTCAGATTGAGTCGCGGGCTTAATAGACTGTTATGGTTGACCCTTCTGACTAAGGAGGATAAGCATGGCGGCTTTAAGATCTTTCATGGAAGCGATGTCAGCAGGCTCGCCATAGCCTATCTCCTCTCTAAGTCTTTTCTCTTCCTTTGCCAGTTCAGATACTGTCCTGAGGTAGATCGTCTCGTCTAACAGATCCCATTCCAGGAACCAGAGGCGAATCTGCACCCTCGCTCTGACTGCAATGTCCACGAGATCAGCATGATCAATGATCTCGGGAATCTCATCAGCAATTTCCTCAGCAGCTCTGCTCTGAGCTAGCAATACTGAGGTAGGGACTGATGTGGAGATCTCAGTATGAGGAATGTCAGCTTGGATATCTGACTAAGTCTCCTCGGAGTGAATTCGCTTGACCTTATCTCTAAGAGTCACGTCCTCCTGACCGGACTCTGAATCCTAAATTGAGATTGTCTTAGGGATCACTACTGAAGGTTCTGTCTTCTTTAGCACCTTCCTCTTCTTCTGCTGAGTCGGGTGGCTAACCTAAGATATTGTCAGGGGACGTTTGTCATGCAGTCCTCGCCCTAATGATTTCTCAGCTACTGCTGCATTGGAGAACTTGGTGTTCTTCATGTCAAATAAGTATGCATCAGCGAAGACCACTCTTCCCTGGCAGAAAACTTCAATAATGATTTATACTTTGGTGCCATATAGCAGCTTGTACTTGGGAATGAGTTGCATGCCGGAGTTGTCTTCATTGGCAGTGAACTTCTGGAGCTGAGCCTAGAATTCTGATCTAAGAAGGGCATTCCAGTTGACCTTAACTCCATCCATGATGGCCATCATTATCTGAATCCTGACCCGGGATAATTGATCGTAAGATCCTAGTGAACTGGTTAGTATGCGATTCACGATGTAGGCCAGACCCCTGTATTCAGGGAGCAACTAATTTTTCAAAAATGTTGCTTTGAATACCACGTTCTCCTAACCACTGAACTTGCATAAATACTGATTAATGGAAGACTCCTTGTAGTCGATCGGAGAAATCCCTTCATCAGGCAGACTGAAGCTCTAGAGAATACACTCAGCAATATTGATGTTTGCAATCTTCTCTGTCCAGACGTTGGGGGCAGTCTCTTGCAGATAGTTGATGCAAGTGATATCAGTGATCTCATCGTCTTATCAGATGTTCATGAAGAACTCTGTAACCTGCCTCAGAAGGCAATGAGATGGAGACCTAGAGAGCACAGTCATATGACCGGAGGACTCCAGTAAATCAAAAATGATGTCCATACACTCCACGTCGCAGAATCTGAAGGAGAGAACATGTCCGAACCACACTCTTTTGGTGTCTAAAATCTCCTGGATCTCGGAGGGAATGAGGACTTCATTGTTCGGGGACGTCGCCATTGTTGATGATAAAAACTGAATCTGGAAAATCAGTTTAGCACTCGAAAATAGAGTGAGTTAGTAAGTATCTAAAGTAGCTTAGAAGATTTATCGATCGATTTGTGCTTGCATGTAATCGATTTCTATAGCAAAATATTTGTAGAGCACAATATCGTTCGTAAATGGCGGAAAAAGTAATTTAGATGAGATATACACAAGAATATATATGTAACTGAATATGAACGGTTTTATTCCTTGTGCGGTAGAGATTAATCAGTTTTTTAAAAGGTGGATGGCTTAGATTAAATGTTATAGAGGTTATGATTACTGGCCGCCTATAATCTCGACCTACTTATCTCTATCACCTAATAGGTAAGGTGAAATTACATGCATTTCATGCACCGCAGTCAGCACATGGAATGTCGTGCGTTTAATGAGAAAGATTTTCTTAATGACATACGATGAACATTAATGGCGGGAAATAAATATTATATCATGCTGAGCATAACGTGCTGAATAAATACTTATAACCTGTCAGCTGAACATAATAGTCAGTTGATATCACTGTGAAGACACTGAGTATTTCAACGATACTGAGAATTTATTCCCCCTGACTCAGTAACCTCTGGATCGTCTCACTGAATGGAGTCAGTAGGATCCAGTAGACCTAGTTCTACTGAGAGTTCGTTGAATCTGGTCTCAGCTAAAGTTTTGGTCAGTATGTCAGCCATTTGCTTATTATTATGGATTTTCTCCATCCTGATATCTTTCTTCTCGACATGATCTCTGATAAAGTGATTCCTTATGTCCACGTGCTTGGATCGAGTATATAGAACAGGATTCTATGTGATTGCAATTGCACTGGTATTGTCTCAGTTGATCGGCACTTCACCTTGATGTATGTCGTAGTCTCTCAGCTGTTGTTGAAGCCACAGTATCTGGGCGCAACAGCTTCCGGTAGCCATGTATTCAGCTTCAGTAGTGACGTTGATACTGAATGTTGTTTTTGGAGAACCAATATATGAGCTTGCTGCAGAGGACCTGAAAAGTTCCTGAGGTTGAGTTTCGTACGATTCGGCAACCTGCATAATCTGCATCAGAATAACCAGTTAGTTCAAGATTATCATCAGCAGGGTACCATAACCAAACATCAGGTGTTCCCTTCAGGTAACGAAGAATTTTCTTCGATGAGTCTACATGGCTCCGCTTGGGATTCGTTTGAAATCTCGCACATACACCTACAACATAAGTTATATCAGGTATGTTGGTTGTTAGGTATAGTAATGAACCAATAATAGCACGATAATCAGTTGAGTTTACAGACACTCCCTCTTTATCAAGATCAATCTTGAGATTGGTATTCATGGGTATCTTCACTGATTTGCTGGATTCACAGTCGAACTTTTTGATGAGATCTCTTTTATATTTAGCTTGATTAATGAATATTCCCTTCTTGGATTGTTTTACTTGAAGTCCAAGGAAATAAGTCATTTCTCCTATCATCGACATTTCAAACTTCTCTTTCATCATCTGCTCAAATTTCTGACACATGGTCAGATTTCTAAATCCAAAGATGATGTCGTCCATATAGATCTGCACCAGTAGGATGTCATCTTCTGACCTGATACTGAATAGGGTGCGATCTACTGTCCCTTTCTGAAAACCTTTCTGAAGCAGAAAGTCTGATAGGTTATCGTACCAAGCTCTTGGTGCTTGTTTTAACCCATACAACGCTTTCTTAAGTCTGTAAACTTGATGTCCCTACTAAAAGCCGGACAGTTGTTCAACGTAGACTTCTTCCTTCAGTACGTCGTTTAGGAAAGCTGACTTCACATCCATCTGATAGACTGTGAACTGCTGATATGTTGCATATGCTAGAAATAGACGAATGGCTTCCAATCTTGCAACTGGAGCGAAGGTTTCATCAAAGTCTATTCCTTCAGCTTGATAGTATCCTTTTGCAACAAGTCGAGCTTTGTTCCGAACAATAACGTTGTTTTCATCTCGCTTGCTTTTGAAGACCCACTTTGCTCCTATCATGTGCTGATATCTAGGTCTATCTACAAGCATCCACATGTCGTTTCTGGTAAGCTGGTCGAGCTCCTCTTTCATAGCAGTGATCCAGTCAGCATCATTCAGTGTGTCCTCAATCGTCGGAGGTTTTTCAGTAGACAAGAAGCAGGAGTATAAAACACTTTCTCCCTTATAGAATTTGGATCTTGTCTTGACACTAGCTGAAGGATCTCCGATTATAAGATCTAAACTATGAGCGTCTAACCATGAACGACGGCGTCTTGTTACTTCATCTAGAATTGATTATGCACAGATAATAGGAGTATTAGGAATTTCAGTTGTACTATTCTGTAATTAAAGCAATTCAGTAACAAGATCAGGTTCTACTGAGTCACTAGGTTCAGGGGCATTCAGATTAAGAACATTAATTGTTCCCCTGAGTTGTTATTCTCAATATAGGTCTCAGTTATCACTGAGGTTTATTCATCGACCTGAAATACCTGGGATTGATTATGTTCAGTATAATCAATCTGTTCAGCTACACTGCTTGTTGGTTGATTCAAAATTTCATCGTCTGAATCATCATCCCAACAATGCTGGATCTTTTCGATGTTAACTTTTAAGCTTAGATCCTGTAACTTGCTCCTGACCTCTTCAGCTTCTTGCTGAGAGTTTGACTCCATGTCCTCAGAAGTAAATTCATCAAACACAACATGAGGGCTTTCCTCCACGCAAAGGGTCCGGTAGTGAAAAACTCTGAAAGTTTTGCTGACCCTGGAGTATCCTAAGAAAACGCCTTGGTCTGACTTGCTACCAAAGAACTTTAACTAGTCCTTTCCATTATTGTGGATAAAGCACGAATAACCAAAAATATGAAAATGTGAGATAGAAGGAGTTCTCCCTTTCCAAAATTCATATGGTGTTTTCAAGTGCATCTGAGTCAGTAGAGATCCGTTCTGAGTGTAACAGGCAGTGTCAGTAGCTTATGCCCAGAACTTCAATGGTAGACCTGAGTCTGCGAGTAATATTCTTGCTGCTTCTTTGAGTGTTCTATTTTTCCTTTCAGCAAGACCATTCTGCTGAGGCGTACGTGCCGTTGATGTCTCGTGTAGAATTCCTTCAGCTTCGCAGTAGTCCTTCATCATTGAGTTCAGAAACTTTGTTCCATGGTCTAAGCGTATCCTTTAAATCTTGATATCCTTCTCGACGCTTAGCCGTTTCAGCAGTTTCTGGCGATGAAAATCACTCATGTATATCTTGAATAGTCATCAATGACTACAAGAGCATATTTCTTTCCTCTTATCGTCACTGGATTAACTGGCCCAAATAAGTCCATGTGAAGCAGCTGAAGGATCCCATCAGTAGAAGGTGACAGAATAGACAGATTACTTGACTTTATTTGCTTCCCCTTCTAGCATGCCTCACAATTCTTATGTCATTTGAAAACTTCGTTGGGCAGTCTGACTTTAGCATCCCTTGCTAGCTTGTTCATAGTCTTGAAGTTCAGATGGCTCAGTCATCTGTACTACAACCATGTTATTTTGTCATCTGACTTCGTGTGTGTTAGCAGGAAAGCTTCAGGTTCAGCGGTATTCCCCTCTGCATAGTAGATATTTCTTCGTCGGGACCCTGATAACACAGTTTTTCTGCAGACTTGTCAAGAACATCACAAAAACCTGTGTCAAAACTTATTCTATTGGAGTATTCACAAAATTAAGTGACAAAAAGGAGATTATGTTGAAGTCATTCAACATATGATACTCTAGGAACTGGTGCAGTCCCTATTTCCAGCGTTTCGTATCCCCTTGTGTAGCCTTTGGAGTTGTCACCAAACTCAATTCTGGCTCCTTCCTGCTGAATATAGTCGGTGAGCAGATTCTTCTGATGTGTCATACGTCTTGAGCATCTGATGTCCATGATCCAAGGATCCTTTAGCACGTGCAAAACAAAAATAGATTCAGGTACCCTTTGGGTTCAGCTTTGGGTCCTTAGATGTTAGTGCACTTTTGAATCCAAACTTGTATGACAACCCTAATGGTTTCAAACTATTTCTTGCACTTCTTGTCAGCTGATCTCTCTCCTGAACTCGGAGATGCTGACTTTTTGTTCTTCTGAGGTTCAGCTTTCTTCTTCTTCTGAACCTTTGGACTTTTAACTCTTGGCTCATAGTAATACGATCCATATTGAGTTGGGTGAGTCCATTGAGGTTGGCCATACTGTTTGGCCCACCTGACCTTTTTTGTTCCCTTGAGTTGGATCTGGGTGTTTTGGGGCTTGAACCATGGGTCAACTTCTTATTGTTGGGCTGAGGTGTGATCATCTTCTATTTGTTCTTAGCCTGAGGGGTAATAGGTTCAGCAGCTTGAGTTTTCCCTCTGACAAACCGATCAACCAGCTTTTTTGAGACCTTCGAGGTAGAGGTAGCCAAGTCCTTCCTTGATAGATACTGGCCTCTGAGCTCTAAGCATTCCTTCTAACTTCTCCTTGGCTCCTAGATACTGCTCTGTCATCAGACCTTGCCATACTTCATCACTCTTCCTGAGTGACTCATAATCCTTCTCAACTTCTACGAGTTTTTGACTGAGCCTAGCTATCTCAGTATGTTTATGAGAGATGTCTTTGGTCAAGACCAAGATCTGTGTTTTTTGATGTTGAGACTTAGTCATCAGAGAGTTAATCTCTTCCTTTTGTCTCAGCACAAGTCCTTCAGACTCAGTAGAGTCCTGACTTCTCATCAAAAGTTTCTGATTCTCAGCTTTCAGAAGTTCCATCTCCTGAATTGTCTTATTGAACTGTTGGCTCATCTGAATATG
The DNA here is from genome assembly GCA_028984105.1 of Lavandula angustifolia. Classification (NCBI taxonomy): domain Eukaryota; kingdom Viridiplantae; phylum Streptophyta; class Magnoliopsida; order Lamiales; family Lamiaceae; genus Lavandula; species Lavandula angustifolia. The sequence goes on along the minus strand of CM054812.1, from coordinate 9,725,465 downwards.
TTCCTCAAGCAGATCCGCATATTCAAGAACCACATCTAGTGGTTCACGTGCAATAGAGCTCGTGTCGTGTGTGCATGGTGAAGAGGGGCATATATTCGGATCAGAATTCACCTCAGCCTCTTCTTTAGCATGAGACACAATTCAGTGTCCTCTGCTTGAATCGCGACGAACGCAACATCATCATCAAATGATTCCATGAAAATTTATGTGTCGCTTGACCAGTCAGATAACTCTCCAGCTATGTATGATTGCCTCTTTCTGAAAAATTTGTCACGTCTGGCTTGCCGTTCAGCTCTTTCAGCTGTTGAGAGTTCTGGACATTCGTACTAATAATGTCCTAGTCTCTTGTAGTTATAACATATTGAGCTCCTAACTTCCCTTTTGGGTGTCTCGTTATGTCCAGCTGGGGCAGCTTCAGTATTCCTGCATTCAAGTAAAGATTTAGATTCACTTTTTGAGTGATCATTCTCTCTCTTACCTTGATAGCTCTTGGAAGCCCATTTCATCTTCATTCTTCAGAACTTGTCTTTCTCCTTATGGTATTTTACCGCAAGGAGAGCGTATTTCTCAGCCAAGTTGTCAACAGATGGTATTGTCACTGAGCTTCCGGCTGACTGACTTGTGATTGAGGGACTCGCTCCAGCTGCGCTGAATGATGCCTTGAAAGCATGATCTATTGGCACTTCAGTCTCAGCACTGGGATGTGTGGCAGATTAAACTCGAACTCCGCTGCCTTTAGTTCTGAAAATATATAATCAGGAGTAATAGAGTTCAGGTTAGTTCTCCTTAGACATGTAGCAAAAGAGTACAACTTGGGCCTACTAAGAGCCCTTAGAATCTTTGTGTTGGTCTCCTTATTGCTGAATGTTTTCCCCAGTCCGTGGATGATATTTATTTGATTTGTGAATCTGATGCTGAAATCATCAATAGACTCTCCTGGAAGCATAGTAAATGCTTCAAGTTTCTGCAGCTCTAACTCCAGTTTGTTTTCTTTTATCTGTGGAGTTCCTTGGCTTAGAACATCTAGAGCATCCCATAGCTCCTTTATTGTCTTGCATTTCTGCACCCTTCCTAGATACGAGTCACTGAGTGTTGTTAGTATCGCACTTCGTGCGACTCGATTAAGGTTGTGCAGCTTCCTCTCTTCAGGTGTGAAGATGGTCTTGTCTTTTGGAACTTTTGGGCCGGTTCTGGCACCTGCTGCTTCCTCCACTACAATCTCGACGTTGTCGGTCATGGGAACAATAGATCCTTTTTCTAGAACATCAGCCATGCTGTCATGCAGTGATGTTAAGTGAGCCTCCATCCTCACCCGCCATACCGCATAGTTTTCTGCCGAAAACATGGGTACCGTCCTTATACATGAGAAATAAAACAAGTTGAAAAATATGGTATAGGATGTTGTGAAGAGATGCAAGTGCAGAGAAAACGGTTTTTCAGGATCTATTCGAGTTAGACTAGTAATCACGATGATCAAGAAGAACACCGCTTTGATACCAATTATTGGTCCAGAGACGAGCTTCAGGTGTAGAGGGGGGTGAATGCACCTGAATGCAAATTCAAAACTTAAAACGCGAAAGTCAACTGATGCTGAAGATTGCTACTAAACTTTGTCATTTTGCCAAATATGCTTTGTCGATCGCGTGGGCAGAGATTCTCCGACTGAGTACAGTCCTACTAACTTATGTCAGTGAACAATAGTATAGCAAAAAAAGTTTTGTCGGAAGTGTAGGCCCTTAAAATAATCGTCTCAGTGAAAATCCGTTTTATGCTAGTTTGATTAAAACTTAATTGAATGCACAATGAACAGTTAATCAATGCAACAGTTAAAATCAAGACAAGTGATTTTTAAACTAGTTCGGACACGCTGGGTCCTATGTCCACTATCCTGAACTAAGCAGGAGCTCTTTATTAATTATACTAAGCAAGCCTCAGTTGATTTGTTCACAGGACAAATTCTCACTTGTTTGCTTATACTGAGCAAGCCTTAGTCAATCTGTACGCAAGACATATATCTACTTATAGTCGCAGTGACTTTACAGTTCTTAACCTTTGAAGGTTAGATTTTACAATAAGAACAGTTCAACAGATGAACTCCTTCGAGGTTCTAAGCTATTGAATATTTCAATAAACACACTCAGATACAAAAATGGGAACAAGTATTTCTCTAGAGAGAAGAACTAAAGAAGATATAATTCTAAGTGCAAGCTTTTCGTTGAGTATAGTTGTAAGTTCGCTAGAGAGTATTGAGCTTCGATTGCTTTGGTTCCCAGTCGGTAGTCTTTCTGCATGAAGACTCTTCTCTCATTATAGTCTCCGAGTTGTGAATAAATCCGTTGGAGAGAGTCTAGACACATGTCAAATAAGATTAAAAAAACGGTCATAATAAGTTGAACGTTGATGTAGAGGTAATGTAGAATTTTCCTATTTTTCCAGCTATAAGCAGGGTAAGGCGTTGTAGGCTCCTTATTGGTCAAGGTTTATGAAAGTTGGTGAGGCTTGTTCAAACTCAAAGTACGATGAGCTGACTTCCTCTGAATCCTCGGACCTTCAACTGATGTACCTCTATTAACATTCGTTTGAAAGTTCGGTGCAGGCTCGAGTTCCTTTGCAGATTCAGTTGGTCGATAGTTATCCAACTGACTTATTCGATAGATGAGTTCTCTAGCTGAGTGCAGAATATTCTACTTGTTGGGAGATGATTCAGCAGTAGATTGCTTAGAAGATTTGGCTGATCCCAAAACCCTAATTTGATTGGTGAATCATTCCTTTGTAATCAGTAACGCCTTGGTCTCTGAGAGTTTCAGACTCAGTAGACTTGCCTTCAACATGGTCCAGGCTCAGAAGTTCTGTATGCTGAACCTCAGTAGACTATTCGCCTCAGTACCTTGGAGTGAAGACTCAGTAGTGATGGACTCAGCAAGAGCAGCATACTGAGAGCTGTTCAGATTCAGTAGTGTTGGACTCGGCGGGAGCAAAGCATATCGAAAGATTCGATAGTGCTGGGACTCAACGGGAGCAGCATCTCGAAAGATTCGATAGTCTTGGACTCAAAGAAGAGCAAGCATAGTGAAAGAGTCAGTAGAACTGGACTCAGCAGGAGCAGTTTACTGAACTCGGAGTCGACCTTCAGTAGAGTTTGACTCAGCGGGAGTATACTACTGAACCCCTGGTCAAACTCAGCAATGGCCTGACAGTTCCCTGAATTGTCAGTGGTTTTCAAAGTTAAATCAGTAGAGTTGTCCGAGGTTGTACACATCAGAGAAGTCAACTTCAGTATCTCCCTTGAAGTTTGAATGTGTCAACAACTTTCTACACCTCGACCAATGACAAGCAGACAGCTGTCAAAGTACTGGTAAAAAGCTGCAAGTCAACCACTTTTTCTGAAAAAGAGAGTGGACTCTGCAAGATTTCAAAAGAGTAGTTAGCTACCCAAAGAGAGTGACATGTGGATAGTTCGTCTCCAACGGATCTATCCATAGCTCACCTCTATAAATAGAGGGAAAATCAAATCGAAGAACATACGTAACATACGAGCACTGAACGAACAAGAACATAAGCTTTCCACAAGAAATTCAGAGAAAACACTCAACGCGAAAGGCATTTATACTGCTCTAGGGAACTAAGCTTCATAGAATTAAAGCCTCTAGCATCCAAGTGAAAGAACACGAACCCAGAGAGTTTATTCCTCATTGTTCTTCCCTCTAACCTAAGCTCCACTAAAATATCTATAGCTTAGAACCGAAGGAGTTCATATCTTGAATTGTTCTCATTGTGAAGAACTCCTTCACTGTTGGAGAATCCTTCTAACATCTTTGTTTGAATCTTGTAAACTGCGACTTGCTCAGTATAATCTTCAAGGCCGTGTTTGTCCAGTGTACAAACCAACTGAGACTAACTCAGTATAATAAAATAGCCTCCTGATCTTTTCAGGACAGTGGACGTAGGATTTTGGATATTCGAACCACTTTAAAAGTCACTGTGTCTTTTACTGTTGCATTGATTTACTGTTCATTCTGAAAAACCGTTTAAAAAATCATACAACAGAGTTTCAGTAAAAAAGCTTAACTGAGTGCACTAATATAGTGTAACAGTTTTATTAACAACGTTTTCAAACTCAACTGAATCGGGCCTACACTCTTCCGCACGCTAGTGAACTCTTACTGAATGGTACTGAACTCTGACATCAATCAGCTAGCAGGCCTCAGTAGAGTCAGTCACTCTGTCTACGCGGTCTAGAACAGCTTGTTTGGTCTACTGAATTTATTCAGCAGATAATCTCCGAAATCGGACTGTTCGCGTTCAAAGTTGAGAAAATTTTTTCAGGTGTATTCACCCTCCCCCCCCCCCCCCCTTACACCTGAACGTTTGTCTCAGGACCAACACTACTAAATGCACAGCTGCTAAACTCTAGCCTACTGAATTCCTAACAGCTGAACTCAACTAAGTTATTACAATATCGAAGGCTCAACTAGGGGTTTTGGGGTCTTCAAATCTTATCATACTCTCATCCCAACAATTATTAAATAGAATATCGAACAAAATTATTAAACTTACTATGTGATATCAATGATTTTATTATATACATTTTTTTAATTATAAAAACTATTTTGAATAAAAGTATAAATTCATATTTTTACGACATATATTTTTAAATATAACTTTTTAGAAATAAATAAATAAATAACATTAGAAATCTTTTTTTAAATTCTCATTTGATAAAGTGCATTGAATTTTTTTCCAAGAAAGTTAGAAATAATATGTTGTTATGATTGAAAATGAAAGTTTGTTTAGAAAAAATAAGTTTAATCATTTTGAAGATTTTTCCTTTTTAATATGGTATAGATTGAGAATTATTTTTCTACGAGTAATATTTTTGGAATTAGTTTTTACATAGTAATATTTTTGAAATTATTTTTGTGAAAGTAATATTTTGGAAATTTGTTTTACAAGATATGACTAATAAACACGTGAAGGACACCCGATTTGCCGAACATACATACTATAATGGCTCTATTATTTAAAACGTAAGCCAAATTTTCTTGGATAATAATCTGATGTTCCAAGAAGGATTTTCCATCCACACGGGTTTTCGTCAATTGGGACTCTATATAGTCTTCATACTTCATTGAACAATACATTGCACGCCCATCCTTTTCCACTGGCCGTGTGGCAGGCCCGACTACCGCTTCCCCCGATGGCCCATTCGCCACCATGATTGAAATTCTTTCTCTCTCCTCATTCACGCCGGCTCTATACTTCACACTCTTGCACCTTCCATTCGTGAATATTTATCCAACCAAAAAGAACTACATTAATACACACATTTAAGGAGAAAAAGTTAGGTAAAAAATATATGTGTTTTAGGTGAAAATACGTGAAATACTATGTATTTTAAAAATATCTATTAAACAAGTGGACCCTACTGTTTTATACTTTTACACCACCATTTTCTGAAAGGGGTTTTGGCGGAAAAAGGTACAAACTTGTCCGAATTTATAATTTTAACACGCTTTTAAAAACTTAGTCAATTAAATCACGAAGTTTTAGTTTCTTCCAATTTAAGACACGCTCTGACCCACAATTTTTTTCGGCCACAAGAATGTTGACTTAGACGTCCACGTGGCCATCTCAAAACGACGTCGTTTTGATAACGAAAAGTATTTGCAAATTAAATCACCACATTTCAAGTTTTTCGCAAATTATATCACAATTTTTCAAGTTTTTGCAAATTAAATCACCATCTTTCAATTTTTTGCTAGACCAGTACCAAGTCAAGAAGCCAATTCGTGTGTTGAGGTCGAGATCAGGTCTATATGTGAGATCGATACCAGCCGTATATCAGAGATCGGTACCATCTCAACAAGCCAGACCGTGTGTCGAGGTCGAGGTTGGGGGCGAGTCGAGGGGGAAAGGGAGCTGTTGCTGGAGAACAAGGAGATGGCATTGAAACTCAAGAGAGTTGCAGCTAAATTTCGAATGATAGATTTGCAGAACTTTATTTTTACACATCTAGTTATGTATGTCTTTTTAATGTAATACTCGATAATATGTTGTTTTGAAATTTGTTTATGATTTTAAATTATATCATATTCTATTTACTTTGTTAGAAATATGAAATTGACTAATGTTAATTTTTGTCAATTGAAATTTAGTAGGGTTAAAATTCTGGTTTTTTTTTTAAGAAAAAATTACCTGTATTATATTGCAAAAACTTGAAAGATTGTGATTTAATTTGCAAAAACTTGAAAGGTGGTGATTTATTTTGTAAATACTTTTCATTATCAAAATGATGTCGTTTTGGGATGCCCACGTGGACGTCCAAGTCAGCATCGGGTGGCCGGAAAAAATTGGAGGTCGGAGCGTGTCTTAAATTGCAAGAAATTGAAACTTCATGATTTAATTGACCGAGTTTTAAAAAGTGTGCTAAAATTGTAAATTCAGACAAGTTTGTGCTTTTTTCGTAGAACTCCAAAAATAAAAACTTAATTGTCTTGCACTTGAATTTTTTGATCTTCTTCCTTCCTCTCTTCTCCAGCTCTCAAAGTATGAAATTTTGAACTAAAAATGTACTCCCTCCGTCCCACAGAAAGTGTCCTCATTTTCATTTCGGGGTGTCCCACAGAAAGTGTCCTCTTTCCGAAAATGGAAAATTTTAACTCCCTAATTAAATCATTAGCACTCCTAATTAATCCATCTAATTACTCTCTTAACCTAAATAACATTTCTATCTCTTAACCTAACATTACCATTTCTCTCTTATCAAAACATTTGTCTCTCTCGTAATTTCTCGAACCCTACTTTCTTCTTGCCTCCGCCGCCCGTTCCTCTTTGCAAAATCCTAGATCTCGCCATTTCCTTCTCCACCGCCATGAAATCGGAGTCGTGGTCGTCTCTCACGGCTGCTGATTTCTATCATAAGGGTCACAAACCTGAGATCAGTCCTCACCCGAAACCCTTGGTGGAGGTGAAGGAAGATGTTTCAGATCTACGCGACGTGAAGTCGTTTGTGCTGCTGGTTTCTATGAGAAACCTGCGCAGCCTGTAATTCGTCCTAATTCCTTTCCTGTGTTGGCGGTGAAGAATGAAATTGTAGATCTGAGCCATGGAACCCTCGGCCCTCGGCACACCGCGATGATGTTATCCGGGCTGTCTCCCTGTATATCAGACGCCCATCCGTCGAAAAAGCCAAACATAGAACAAGATACTACAAATGGTTGTCGTTGGCCTTGGGTGAATGTAAAATCGATGCCGAGAAGGAAGAAGGACGAGGAAGCCGACGGAGGGCAGATCTTTGAAGAGGATTCGGGTATAGGCATGGAAGGCAGAAGTATACCTTGTCCTCCGATTTGGGAGTCCGACAAGGAGTGGTTTATCCGGTGGCACGCTATGACCCCGGGTGAGAGAGTCATAGATGAAATGATGCGAATTTGGATTCCGACAGGTTATACTCCGGTGAGACCATTCATGACTTTAATCTTTCTATCCCATAAATGCCGAATGAATAAATCATGTCCAGTATATATGCAAGTGCAGTTTGTGGTCGATGTTGTCTTTAAGTCTAAGATGATAAGAATACGCCCGTATCTTGAATCGTGTTTTGCCTATCTGTGACTGCATGAATTTCATCTGAGATATGGTATTAAAACGTTTGTGGTTATTTTCTTGGTGTACTTGTGATTGATTTGAAGTCCTCTGGATATGTTGGTGCATTGCATGAATTGCTGATTAATTATTTTAGGAAGCATGTTATTGGATATTGGTAAGAACCTTGTGTTGGATATTGGTAAGAATATCTTCATATCTGGATATTGGTAACAATATCTTATCATTGGAATTGATTTGCAAAATGAGACTGGAGTACAAAACCTTCTCACTAAACTCATCTGCAACTATAGATGTAGATGAATGGAGTGAGATGGTACTACTTATCTATAACAAAATATATATACCCTATACATATACAAAAGATCTATAACAAAAGATATATACCCTTATCCCATAATCTCATCTGAATCTCCTGCTTCAAAATCCCAACCTACTTTTCAGATCTTCAACCTCTTGGATGATCCCATTTTCAAGCAAATAAGTAAAACATTCCCTAACCAAATCTATTGGAACTTCTAAATTGTCAGGAAGTGCATTCTGCCTAATTTGCATGTCTTTCTTGAAATGAGGAATCTTATAACAATTCTCTCCCCTAACTCTCATAATCTCCATCATGCAACCTTGTAGTGAGATAAATACCTTGTTCAATGTCATTGGTGTGAGATCTTCAAAGCTTTTGCAAACAACATTAACTACTTGATCTACTGTTCTGCAATCTGATTCAATCTGGATACTTTGTATTGCTCTAAACCACCCAAGGTCATTGACATTAGTGTCAGGTGAGTTGGGTGGTTGATGCACTAACCTTATGTCAAATCCATTTTGAGAAGTTGCTTCCCTAAATTCTGGATCTGAATCCCTAATGTGAGGCCGTGCATTATCTTGTTGGATGAATATGAGTCTTGATGCATTTGCAGGCCATTTTTCCATGATGGCAGGTAAAATCTGTAGATGTAAAAAAAAAAGTTATAAAATGCTTAACTTTGCATGAATGCTGCCTATCTACAATGTTGTTAAAATACCTCATGTTTGGAGAACCTTCTAGTCTTTTGTAATGACAAGACTATATCTCCAGTGTTTCTTCTCTTGGTGTCTTTTGTAATCAAAAGACACATGTCTGAAATATAATCATATTCTTTACATATAATGTAAAGAATGTAAGTATTATGTAATTCTATACGAGACACTATTCCGTATAGAAACTATACGAGAACTATTGCATCTTGTAAAATATATTCTGCATGTTATTGCTGATTCTGCAATTTAAACACTATATTATGATTGCTTACATGTAATTTAAATACTGTATTATGATTGCTTACATGTAATTCTATGAATGATTTACAACAACATAAAAGATATGCTACCTACAATAGTAGAACAACATGTACTATATGTCATACCTTATGAATCAAACATGCCTTAACCACCCTCTTTAGTGATGGATTGAATCGGCCTTGTCTCAAAAGCCCCTGCTGGTCTGTTCTTGCTCTTTCTTTTTGCTGCAATTCTTTCAGTGAATGGAAAAATTCCAATTTTCCCATCAAAAAGGACACAGCCATCCACATCAAAGATGGGTCTGCAAACCGCACACATGAACATCACCTTGGTGATGAACCTCTTGCTCTTGCAAGATCTATGCGGCTCAGTCTCAGCAGTTGTTAAGTAGGTTCTGTGAGACTCTCTTGTCATATAGAACCACTTCTCATCGATGTGAATCGTGTTTTGCATGTTCTTAAACTTAAGTCGGTTTAGGATTCTATCAAACTCTAGTGCCTCAATTGAGAACCGCAAACGTAAGAACTTGTTGTTTGCTGTCAGTGATGGCTTGATTGCGTTGGTATGAGCTTTGATTAGGCCTAGACAAAACCATCTCCACACTGTGCTCTTGCTACATTCAATGCCAGCTGCTAATTTTTTTATGGTTGATCGCTTGTGCATTGGCAAACTTTCTATTAATTGTAGGTCTATATGTTTTTTTTTCGGATGTATGGCCATCTTCTTGCGTGAATTGAGTTGAATTACCTGGCCTTGTTGTTTTTGCTTTTTTGTAGCGTACCAAATCCGAGAAATCGTCCGCTTCGTAATGCCGTATCGGTTTGCTGCTTCAACCACCTTCCCATACCCTGTCTTGCCATCCTTGCTGCCTTCAAGAAGAAATTGGAAGATGGCAGTTCGTTCCTCATTCGTTAAATCCTTCCTCCCCAATTTCCCCATCTTTTTGAAATGTTGTTATGAAAGAAAGACTAGACTAATTTGCTTTATGACTTTTAAAGGAGTAAGTAGGTGGGAAATTCAAAATTAATGTGGTAATTTGGGATTGTTTTGGTGGATATTGTAAAGATGTTCCCTCCAGTTTTTCATTTCCATGATTAGACCTCTAGGTCATCTCCAAATGTTGTTAATATTTGTTGGTTGTTTTATTCAGTTTTAATTTAGCCATTAAGCATGTTTATTTCATTTACACTAAATATTCAACAAAATAATCAATCTGAGAATATGGTCTCGATTCAACAAAATTACCAAAAGATGATGGGTTATAATAAGAAAGGAAAGAAGAGGAAAAAATTACACTAAAGTAAGCATTTCTTAATTGTAGAGAGAGAAACAATTAATTAGGTAGGCCCCACTCAAACAACCCAATTAACAACTCTCCTAAAACTCCGCACCCCATAGAAAGGAGACACTTTCTATGGGACGGAGGGAGTATGTGTAATCTTTCTTGAGCGACGCATATGAGGGTTTTATGGCCTCCAAATCTCAGCCCTAAGTAAAGGCATTTGAGTAATTTTTCAGTTTTAAAATAGCAGGCGAGAATGATCCTGACGCGACCGTAGAGTGCTTCAAGATTAGCTGTAACGCCCCTACCGCTGCTGCATCTGGGTTGCGTCTTGCTTTCTTGTTGGTCCCGAGAGTGAGTTCAGGTGTAGAGGGGGGGTGAATACACCTGAATCCAAATTTCTCAACTTCGAACACGAACAGTCCTATTCAAGAAGATGTCGTACTGAAATGATTCAGCAGACCAGACAACTATTCTGAATCGTGTTTAAAGGCTAAAAGTCTGACTCGGCTGAGATCTGCTAACTGACTAGGTCAGAATTCAGTATCGATCAGCAAGAGTTCAGTGCGCGGAATAGTGTAGGCCCAAATCAGTTTTTGTGAGAAAACGTTTTAAGTCTCAGTTCGGTAGATAAGAAGTTCAAGATATGCGAGACGGTTAATTGATTTTAAATAAGATGTTCGGTATGCACGGTAAAATCAATGTAACAAGAAAAGAACGTAAGTAAACGACACGAGAGATTTTTAAAGTGGTTCGGATATCAACAATCCTACATCCACTTGTCCCGATAGATCGGGAGGCTATTTATTATACGAGTTAGTCTCGGCCGGCTTGTGCACGTGGGAGAAAGCCGTGGCTTGGGGATTATACCGAGCAAGTCCCGGTTTACACTTCTATCAAACTTAAAGTGTTTGACAAACTTCTCCAACAGTGAAGGAGTCCTTATACAATAAGGATTGGGTTCAAAAGTGAACTCCTTCGTCTAATCTATGGATATATCGGTTGAGCTTAGGGTTAGAGGGATGGGGAACAAGAATGTAGCTTCTAGAGCGACGAACGGCTGAGGTTTAGCTTTAAGTTCGTGTCACGTCGCTTGGATACTAGATGCTTTGTTGACGGTTCAGCTTGGTTCCCTTATGAGCTTAAAGGTAGTCTTTCGCCGGATATAACTCTTTCGATTCTTGCGGAAGACTTAGGCTTTTGGAATTTGCTCGTTTGAAAGTTCGTGTGTGTGTTCGTTTCTTCGTTAGCTCGTGAACTCTCTCTCGTGTGTCTTTTTCAAATCTTGAATGATCCCTCTATTTATAGAGAAAGAGATTGAGAAAGATCCGTTGGAGACGATCTTCTTCTCTCTCTCTCTTTTTGGTAGCAAACGGCTCTTTTGGCGTAGGTAACAGTGCCTTTTCCTCCTTTTTCGGGAAGTGTTGACTTGCAGCTTTAGTAGGTAGGATGACACGTGTATGTTTGTCATTTGTCGAGGCGGATAGAGCGGTTGAGACAACACAGACTTCGAGACAAGCTGAAGCTGACTTCTCTCATCCTCGTATATGACAATGCTGATTGTCTTTCAAAAGATTCTGACAGTCCTGAAGACTATCTGCCGATGTTGAGTCTGACCTTGTATTCAGTAGATAGACAGCTGAGATAAGTCTATCGAAGATCGGTTCCGAGTCCAAATGAACTACTCCGGTGAGTTCGGTCGACCGACTCTCTCGCATATCTTGCTCCCGCCGAGTCCAAGATCACTGACTCTTCTACACTGGTGCTGAGGCAAATAAGCTACGAGCGCCTTGACCAGAGCAGAGTGTCTACCGAGTCCGAAACCTCCGAGACAAACAACATATACAACGGAATGGTTCACCAATCAGATAGGGTTTTGGGATCTTCAAATCTTCTCAACAGTTCAGAGTACATAGGCTACTGAGCTTGGTTTAGTATAGAAGATAGAATCATTTCCCACTGAGTGAAACAGTGCTGAGGATAGAATCATCACCCAACATTTCTTCAATTCTTGCTAAGATGACCTTGAAGCTGCTACATCTGGGTCGTCACAACTTACAACTCGATCTTCTCTTGACTCACTCGTTTTAAGTCCAAATCTCGAGTCGTTTTCACTCATTTACTCGTGTTAGGATGTACTTTGACTCCATCATGATCAAACACCATGATTTGCACCCATTTCTCTGCAATTTCAGCAAAAAGACAAACAAGTACTCCATCTGTTTCCTTATTCATGTCCACTATACCATTTTATGTTGTTCCATTATTAATGTCCACTTTTCTAAAATGACAAATTACTCACTATTCACCCCATATGAGGTGGGTCCCTCATTATTCATTACTCACCTCATATTTTTATACACTTTCTCTCTCCAAAAGTTTCTCTCTTACACGATTCCGCTCTGCTCCGAACATAGAAAATTTTGATTTTTAACTTTTTGAAAACTTTAGATTATTTCTTTAATTACAACATAAAAAAAATAAAAAAAATTAAATCAAATGCTTAAACTATGCCTTAATAACATTTAGATAAATTCACATTCATTCCCACCAATCATTCATCGAAAACCGTATCAATTTATTAATACAATTAAAACTCATTAAATATATCTCCAAATAAAATTTCTTAATCTCCGTGCCCATTCCCAAGTGGACATCAATAAAGAAACGGAGGGAGTATTATATTCTACCAAATTAAGCAAATTCAATCCAAATACTTGTTTCCAAACATGATTTTCCATTTAAAATCGGCATCAAAATATGTTATGAACTAGGAAAAAACCCATGTTTGTCAACCCCCAAATTTAAGGTGTTGATTGTCCTCAATCAATGAAAGAGAGAAAATAAGAAAACAAATATCGGGAGAGTGGTGTCGCTCCACCCGCAAAATTGACATCCCTAGGCAGGGTAGGGTGGCAGGGAGATGGAGGCACTAGGGAGGACCAACGGAGGGAGGGCGACGCTGGGGAGAGTGGCGGAGGGTAGGCAGCGGAGGGAGGGAGGGCAGTGGATGGAGGGAGTGAGAGTGCAGCAGGATGGAAGTGGTTAAAGTGTCTACTTGTCAAACAACAGTTCCATGGCCTAAAAACAACACTGGATGAGATCTTAAGATATTGTCGAAATGATATAATGATTGAAGTGTTTACTTATGACCTAAAGTTATATTTATGGCCATGAGCTTGAATTCTACCGATACTACTATATGATTTTGTCATACACTCAAATGCACACTTAGCTTAAATAACAAACAAAAAATTTCTTTCCGTCATTAAAAATATATATATATTTAAAATTTCATTTGAGACAACATAAAAATTTAGAAAAGCTACCCATTTTAACCAACAAACACATAAAACTAACGATTCATTTAGATTAGAACACATACAGTATATAAGACACATAACCAACGTCTAGGTTATTCCTAGGGATGGCAAAAGGACCCGGACCCATCGGACCCGCATGCAATGGGGCGGGTAATACCCGCCCCGTATAAGTGTGGGGCGGTTCCGGACCCGACCCGTACCGGGTCCGGGGCGGTTTTGGTTCCTGCCGCGGACCCGCCCCGTTTAGACCCGTCCGTATAGACCCGCCCCGCCCCGTAACAAATTAGAATTTAGAAGTCTAAAAGTGTTATTTGTGAGATTCGAACCCACATCAATAATTTCTTTATATGCACTTATGCCGTTTGAGCTAATATTCACATTTGGTAATATTTTACATGTATAGTTATATATAAGAATATGACATACTAAAATAAAAAAAAATTAATACATCTAACAAAAAATTAGCTTATAAAATATAATATTAATTTTCTAGAATTCAATATACTATATTCAAATTGTAATTACGGACATGTATTTCGAAAATGAAATTAACATTTTTATTTCCAAAATTTAAATTTAAAACTATTTTTTATTTCTAATTTTCTATTCTTTAATTGAAATGGATTATATGTATAAATACAATTATAACACGTGAAAATACATCTAACGATTGAAAATACATCTAACGACCCAATTGATAAAATATCCACATATAACAATTGATAAAATATTCATTCCCAATTATTTTGTCAAGATGCACAAATCTTTATGACTTTATGATTTATATTTTGTTTATTTGGGAATATCCGAACATATGAAATTGTGTTTGTTTTATGCTTGTTGTAGTAGTATTGATGATAACAGGTTTTGCAACTTGATTAGTTCGTAGTAAATAGTATTTTTGTAGTACATGAGGAGAAAAAAAAAAAACTGTGGGGCGGGCGGGTAGGACCCGCCCCGTGCTGGTCCGATTCCGGGGCCAAAGGAGCAGACCCGTACGGGTCCACGGGGCGGGACGGGTCCGCGGGTCTGTTGTGCGGGGCGGGTCCGGGTAGTATGATACCTGGACCCGACCTGCCATTTTGCCATCCTTAGTTATTCCTCAACTCGATCTAAAATAAATTTCCGATTCCACATAACAAATTGCCTAATCTTCTTCTCTTTGGGCCAGCCCAGCTTCCCCTTTCATTTTATTTTGCTTTGGGCCACACAAATCTTTAATCTTAATTATTTTACCTAATCACGAATATTATTAGAAAATATTGTAAGTAGTCGTTTTGAATGAACAATTAGAAGATGTTTGGAAAAGGAAAGTATACTACATCTGAAAAAATAAGAAAATATTTATCACTATATTAATGCATATACACTATTAAGAAGGAAGTAAGTGTGCTCCACTATGATGCACCCTAGTAGGGATTATGTCCCTATGAGTTCGTCCTATTCGAGCACGTGCAAGTCACACTTGTCGCATTGGACTCCATTAGAGGCGCTGCTTTGCACTTTGTTAGAGCAATTTGTCTAGTGGAGGAGGAGTCCACCCTTATCTCTGGCTCGTTTTCTCTTACATTTCATCATGCTCTTAAATACTCCCTCCATCCCAATATTAATGTACTCTTATTTTTTGTTACAAAAATTAAAGAAGTTAATAAAAAAAAATTAAAGTATGATGCATATATATATAATAAGTAGAATCACTTAATTATATTAATTGTGATCCACACATTTATTTCATTTTTTAAAAAAGAATATTAATAATTGTAGAGACTAAAATGATATATGGAATATTAACTAACATTGGCTCTATAGAAAAAATTGTTCGTCACTTTTTAGGTAAATAGACGGAATTGTATAGAGCCCATGTAACCAATAAGTAAGTCATATAGTCTCGATGTAGTATAGAGCTGTCGTCGAATTTGTAACTTATGCAAAGGTGTTCCACCTACTTGCTTCCAAATTACTTCATTCATCCCGCTATTAGTGGTTCACTTTCCCGATTGATATGTCTCACTAAAAGTGGCTCGGACCTATTTTGGCAAAAAAATTATTCTTATTTCTCCTACTTTATCATATACTCTCGTTATAAAATTAATTTTATCTCTCATACTTTATCATCTACTCTCTCACTATCTCACTTATTTTCTCTCTCCTACTTTTTCATCTACGCATCTCTCATATTTTATTATTTACTTTCTTAATAATTATGCCGAAAAGTTTTGAGTCGCTCATAGCGGGACGAAAGGAGTAATAAATTGTGATAAAAAAAACAAAAAAAATAAATAAATTAGAAATTTGTACCAAAGATGCAGGTACTAAAAAATCCATGTCACAATTAAACAAAGAGTTTAATATTTTTTTAATCGTGTAGTGGATTAAATATTTAAGCCACTACCTATAAAATTTATATTTTTCTAGTCAATTCAACTATGAAACCCTTACTAACTCTAGTTTTAACATTATTTTCTTAATTCCCGCTTTTAGCATTATTTTCTTTTTGTTTGTTTTTTTCATTTTTTTGCAGAATCTGCCAAAGTTTCTGGGTTTTTTTTTTAATTTTACTAAATTAATTTATTATTTTTGTAACCTTCATGGACGTTTACAAGAGAATCTATTGAAAAACAAAACAGAAAAAAAAAGGAAAATTCAAAGTGCATAATGTTTTAGTTCTTTATAAACCAAAAAATTATACTTTTTCCATTAATCTTTTTACAAAAAGAAAAATAGGAAATTCAAATTTTCGTAATTACAACAAACACAGTTTTTTTCCTTACTTATTTTCTGTTTTGCTAAAAGGAATTTATGCCGGTAAGAATTCTTATATAAACATAATCAATCTTTGAAGAAATTCAATATATATATATATATATATATATATATATATATATATAGGAGTGGTTCTGTGAACCCTTATCGTGTGAACGTGTGAACACCACTTTAAAGCAAACGTATTGCACTTTCAAGGTAAATATACTTGCACTTTAAAACGCACTTTATGTATGCCTTAAGACAACGTCTTGCCTTTAAGTATTGCACTTTAAAATGCAATATATTTGCCTTTAAAGTACAACATTTTTTTAAAGTGCGATGTTAACACACGTTAACACAATTACACTTTTTATTAACCCCTTATATATATATATATATATATATATATGATAAAATCGAAGACATTAAATTAATACCTTCAGTTTTGGAGTCGGAAATATTGAAGGCTGTTATTGCATCCTAGTTGGATTCATTTAAAAGTTTGAATCTAAGTTGTCCCTTGCTTTATGTGAGAACAGCATATTGTTGCCCTCTCACTAAATCTGAGGTCATTTCAATTATGTACAATATCATGGTAGAGCTAATTTCCCAAAACTTACCACTAACACGACTATACGAGGAGGGGGTTTAGCGAAGAACCAAGATTAAGAAATATGGAGTGAAGTAAATTGCAATTAGGGAGGAGGTGCACTAAATTTGCAATCTGGAGGGGTTTAACAAATCTTCAAAAAGAAAAATATTAGGAATTGTACGCGGTTTATCGTAAATATATACTTGAACACAAGTAACGATCAATATCATATAGAACTATCATTTTCCGTGCTTTTCTTACTTCTTTTTCTTTATACAATAAAAACCACAATTTTTAATTAAAATATGTATCGAATAAATTTCGCTTTTGTAGAATAGTTTGTAAAACCAACCACACTAATATGTAAAACACTAACATCTCCTATTTTTTGTTGTAAGTGTGAATAGTTAAAATTCAAAATGTTGTTATATTCCTTATGATAGGTCATAGGTAGTTGCGTTATAAAATTATTTGATGTGCATCTTGAATTACAGTAGCAGATTTTCATTGTTCACGATAAATAACAATTTAACTTGAATGTACATCTTTTTCGACCTTATTCAAATAAATCGTGAGCCGCTTAATCGTTCATTATGGCCTTGTATCCCATTTTTTATGCTATTTGATATAAGGTCGGTTAGCATTACGAAATAAAAACAGAAAGGCGCAAGAAACAATTTTAACCACACATTACTCAATAATTAAATGCTGCGATTACAATATACTTTGCTTTAATTAGTTGGGATGGATTTTATAATCTGCTAATATAAATTGGTGTAAGTTGGAATATTTAATTGGCAGATACTTAAGACAATGGAACATCAACAAGTCACCAAATCCACCAATATTAGTTAAGTCGTCTTTCCTATCGGTACTTGACTTGAGCATAAAGCTAACCTTCAGTGTTTGCGAATTGCGACAAATATTAATTAAAGCAAATCCACCACTTATGAGGATTAAATATATTTTGTTCACTGTACACTTTAGTGCTATAATATATATATATATATATATATATATATATATATATATATATATATATTGTTAGGTATCTCTTGGGTTTAAACGGAGGAGTAAGATGATCGGTTATCTTATAAGTTATAATAATCAAAAGTTAGATGTTCAGATTCACATCGTCTTTAGGTCAAAGGCTATTATATATAATTAGTTGAAGGTGGTTTATATTATTTGAGTGATTTATAAGCTATTATTAAAAATATTCAGTGCATATATTATATACTACATAACTGACAATTTCACTTATTATCACACAAATAATTTTTTTTTATAACCTATCAAAATGATATAGTAATAGAGTTGATCGATAACCAAAAGTTTACAATTCCAATTTCGTCACCACCTATATTGATCGAGGATGGCCTCGTCAAGGAAAGAAATAAAAAAGTCGCTAAGTTGTTCATTCGTAAATATTTTTGTTAGTACAGTGAATTATTAAGTTTTGGGGTGAGCGTTTGTCGCATTTGACGATAGTTGATTGTTTAAGTTTTAAAAGGAACATCAATTGGACTCAATAAGCCATTATGGTTCCTCGTTGGATAAAATATTCGAAATAAAAATATCTTCAATTCAATTCAATCTACATTTTGTCAACTGAGTAAAGTGTGGTCAAATTAATATTTTGGTCAAGATTGTGGTTACTATATATAATTTTGATTACTAATTAATGGAAATTGATCATATAGGAATGGAAGAGTAACTTAGACGAAATATGAAGCAATCTTCATTTATTTTTTAATAATTTAGACTTAATATAATTTCAAGATTCTATTATGCATAATTCTTATGTCTTATGACTAAAAATAAAAGTGTAAAGTTACGGAGTTTATGCATATAAAAAATAATGATTATGCATAAAACACATATAAATTATGTATATTTTTTTTATTATTTTATATAACTTTATTTTCCTATCAAATCCGTACCCCTAATTCATATGTTCGAGTTCTACTTATTGTTGGCAATTTAAATGTTTATTAAAATTATTTATTTATTGAAAATATATATATATATATATATATATATATATATATATATATATATATATATATATGGTATGGTTCTAGAGAGATCCAAGCTTCAAAAGAGATACGAGAACCAATCGTGACCTTTGATGCATCCTAATTGAATGGCCAATATCACACTACTTATTCTCAATAAAAAAAAAGGTGGAAAAGGGCAAAATTGGAAAAGAGATTTATTGAATTTTGAAGAAACGGGAATGGGCGGTCTTCCTTTCACTTTCACTTTCTTCCACATTCTAGGCGATTTGGACGAGATTGGTTTCCTTTAAGTTTCGACTTCCAACTGCGAAATTGGTGAAATCTTGACAACAATTGGTCGATTAAGAGGTATGTTTTGAGATTTTCTTGTTCCATACGTATGCCCATCGATTCTATTGTGAGAAACCCGTTCGGTTTTGAACACCCACGCGAATTTGGGGGAGTTTTCTGCAACACTCATTCGTTTATTCTTTCGGTCTTTAGATTTTGTTGTTTCAATGTTTTTTCATTCGTTCGAAAAACCATTTGAGCGAGTAAGGGTTTTGTGCAGATTTTCGGGTGAATTGGTATGAGATTTAGGGTTTTTTTCTAGTTTTGGGTACGATGACTGGTTTTTATTTCATGCTCAGAAGCCGGTTTTTTTGTTTTCGATTCCTTATAGCTACCGTTTTCGATTCCTCTTTCCAATCTAGATTTTTAACCATAAATCTATGATTGTTAAACTTAGATCTGTGATTTTTAACCATAGATCTACGATTCTTAACCTTAGATCTATGGTTTTTATCACTAGATTTGTGATTTGTTTTAGAATCTTGTTAATCTTGATGTGATTTTCGATATGTTTCTAGAGATATACATTGAATTCCACAATTATTGCTCTATTTGGAATGTCATTTCGTGATTCTTGCCCTTTTATGGAAAAAATATGCATACGTAGCAGTAATATGCATAAATTAGTAGAATGGTATGCATGAATTAGATGTTATAAATACATGAAAAAATGAATGCATTGTGAGTATGTGACGGACTGCATTTCATTTTGGGATTCGAAGTAATATGCATGAATTTGTAGAATGGTATGCATGAATTAGACGTTATATATGCATGAAAATGAATGCATTGTGATGTGACGGATTGCTTTTCTTTTTGGGGTTCGTAGTAGTATGCATGAATTTGTTGAGTCGTATGCATGAAAATGAATGCATTGTGAAGCATATGACGGACTGCATTTCATATTGTATTTGAAGTAATATGCATAAATTTGTAGAATGGTATGCATGGACGAGATATTATATATGCATGAGAATGAGTGCATTGTGAAGCATGTGACGGACTGCGTTTCATACTGTGTTTGAAGTAATATGCATGAATTTGTATAATGGTATGCATGGATGAGAGTTTATATATACATGAAAATGAGTGCATTGTGAAGCATGTGACATACTGCGTTTCATATTGAGTTCGAAGTAATATGCATAAATCTGTTCGATGGTATGCATGAAATTGTGAGTAAGTATGCATGAAAATGAGTGGCGATTTCCATGAAACTGTAAATTATCATGATTGAATCTCAATTTTCTTTTTCTTTTTGCAGGAGACATTCAAAGGTGATGAAAAGCCTTGGAGACTTCCATCCAACTTAATGGTTTCGATTTATATGGGCATTCGGAGACAAAAATAGAATTAACATAATGAAAAGAACTATATTCATCCAATGACTCGGCCATTCGTGTCCTGTCATGCATGAAACACTATGTTGCACGTACACTCCGAAAAAGTCCGTCGTACTATGTCGGACACATGTCGGACACGGACACGCGCCCGACACGTGTCGGACACGGGAAAAATGTGTCCACAAAATAAAATAAAAAATTTTGGACACTTCCCGGACACGGGAATTTATGTGTCCGACTCTTCCCGGACACGGACACAAAAAAAAATTAGACTCTTAACAGGTCAATAAACTAACAGTTTTGAGTTGAATGATGATGTTGGGATTTTAGAGATTGCAAATCTCACCCTTGATGAGCCGGAAGTGGAAAAGAATTTATTGGATAAAGTACCCTACACCGATTCATAGAACTTGAAATATTAGACTTTTTATTTAGATTATTATGACTTATTATGACTTTTAAGACTAATGTTTATTGTTGTTATCTACTTAGCTTAGTATTTCACATTTTTATGCTACTATTATGACTTATGAGTTATGACTTTTGTGCTTTGAGTTGATTATTTGAACAATGAGTTTGATATTGAAAAGCTTAACTTAATCATTTATATATATATTAATAATTTAATATTATTTATATCAGCGCCTGTGTCGTGTCCTAATTTTTTCAAAAAATGTCGTATCCCGTGTCCCATATCCGTGTCGTACCGTATCTCGTGTCCGTGTCCGTGCAACCTAGATGAAACGTTATAAAAATCTGCATAAATTCACCTTAAAATATAATATACATAAACAGATAATCAGAAAATAGGAAAACACAAAAATCGAATAAAATAAACGAAATGAGCAAAATTGCCCAAGAACAATGAACGCCCATCCAAAATCAATCTTTATGCGTACACGTCAGATTCATTCTAAAAAAAGAAACAATTGGGATCAAGAGAAACATTTGATTATAACGACTCTGTCATTCCGATTCGGACATGTATGAAAAGTTCACAAGATGAAATAAACACATACATCATGTGCATAAAAGTGTAAAAGTCAAACATGACAGCGAAGATATGTGTTTGAGAGAGAAAATATGAAGTTGAATTAAAAGAAGAGAAATTTACAAAAATACCCTTAATGAGAGTGATTTTCTCCTTTTTGATTTATTTTTCAATGCTACCTAATGAAAAATTATGGCCATAGATCAATGAAATGGGTGGACGAGATCGTATCCCGTATCTCTTTTGAATCTAGGATCTCAAAAGATCCATTCCATATATATATATATATATATATATATATATATATATATATATATATACACGTGGTGTGGATCTGGTGAGAACTCATATTTAACGTGAGAACTACAAACCATGCATAATCCTTATAATCCCTCCATCCCACAATTCTTGTCTCTTATTCCTTTTTCGGGACGTCCCATAATTCTTGTCCCTTTACCTAAAATAGTAAAAAATTAAACTTAAACCTATTTAATTAAAACATCTAATAACATCATAATATTACTAATAATCTTTACACTAAATTATTCCTCCCAAAAGAAACGAAACAGTCTCATATTACTTACAACTCACACACACACATTTAGATCTGGAGACCTAATTCCAGATATGCGCCTCCTTCTCCATCTTCTTCCACCTCGAACCCTAGATCTCGCCGCCTTTGTCATAAAGATGAACGAAGAGCGAAGATCCGGCCTCTCCCCATCTCAAAGCCGTTGATTTCTCCATTCCACTTCCAATTCTAGAAGTTCCACGGCAGCGTTTAGTGTTATGAGCGACTCCGTTGGCGCCGCCCACACCGCGTATAAGGAATCCGACCCCATTTCTGAGTTTACACCGTCGATAACAGCTTCGATACATACTACGCCAAGTTGTGGAGAAACGACTGAAAGCCCAAAGTTTCTGAGCGGTGTCGCAGAAGCCGACTACGGCGCGAGCGAGATCTACTCTGGGTGGAGCCAAGTCTCCAATTTATTTGTCGATTTTCCATACTCGGCCTCGTGCGGTCCAGAAATCAAAAGCCAATTGCATGGCTTTGATGAGTCGAGCCCTAACCGGCCTTATTTCAACGTCTGCTATGATCCCTTACGATAGGAGACGTCGTGTATTCCAGAAATCAAAAGCCAATTCCATGGCTACGAAGACTCCAGCCTTAACCAACCTTATTTCGATGTCGGCTATGATCCCTTAGGGCAGGAGACTCCGTGTATTCCAGAAATCGAAAGCCAATTTCATGGCTACGATGACTCATGCCCTGATCGGCCTTATTTCGATGTTGGCTACGATGCATTACGGATGGAGACGCCGTGTACTCCATAAATTGAAAGCCAATGCGACGGTGTTTAAGAATCCTGGCCTAATCAACCTTATTTTGATGCTGGATACGATGCCTTACGGCAGGAATCTAGCTCTAACATGGCTGATTGGGTGAGATATATCCCTGTAACATCATTATATTACTAAAAACTTTACACTAAATTATTCCTCATAAAAGAAATTAAACAGTCTCATATTACTTACAACTCACACACACACATTTAGATCTGGAGACCTAATTCCAGATCTGCGCCTCCTTCTCCTTCACCATCTTCTTCCACCTCGAACCCTAGATCTCGCCGCCTTTGTCGTAAGGATGAACGAAGAGCGAAGATCCGGCCTCTCCCTATCTCAAAGCCGCTGATTTCTCCATTCCACTTCCAATTCTGGAAGTTCCACGATAGTGTTTAGTGTTCTGAACGACTCTGTCGGCGCCGCCCACACCGCGTATGAGGAATCCGACCCCATTTCTAAGTTTACACCATCGACAACAACTTCGATAGATACTAAGCCAAGCTGTGGAGAAACCACTGAAAGCCCAAAGTTTCTGAGCGGTGTCGCGGAAGCCAACTGCGGCGCGAGCTAGATCTACTCTGGGTGGAGCCAAGTCTCCAATTCATTGGTCGATTTTCCATACTCGGCCTCGTGTAGTCCAGAAATCGAAAGCCAATTGCATGGCTTTGATGAGTCGAGCCGTAATCGGCCTTATTTCAACGCCGGCTATGATCCCTTACGGCAGGAGACGCCGTGTATTCCAAAAATTGAAAGCCAATTCCATGGCTACGATGATCCCTTAGGGCAGGAGACGCAGTGTATTCCAGAAATCAAAAGCCAATTTCATGGCTACGATGACTCATGCCCTGACCGGCCTTATTTCGATGCTTGCTACGATGCATTACGGATGGAGACGTCGTGTATTCCATAAACTGAAAGCCAAGGTGACGGTGTTTAAGAATCATACCCTAACCGACCTTATTTTGATGCTGGATACGATGCCTTATAGTTGGAATCTAGCTCTAACGTGGCTGATTAGGTGAGATCTATCCCTATTTCTAATATGTCTTTAATACTTCGGTTGCCCCTGTTGTTTGGTTATAACTGTTGTGGTAGATACGGTTTTGTTGGTCTAAAATGATAATACCTTGCTCACTCTAGGTAAGGTGGAACATATCGGTGAAATTCCTTTATTCAAGTTGAGATATGTTCCTTAGGTCGTCTGATCTCTTTATGAATTGATTTGAAACACCTTGTCTCCTAATTGGTTATTTGCTTGGTAATATGAATTGTCGGTTTTCTTGCTGATCTGATTATGGTGTGTGATTGTTGTTCTGGTTTCTACTTTTCTGCTGGTTTATAAAAGTGGTGAGGGCTTGATAATATACATTGTGCTAGGTGATATAGGGTTTAGGCTATGCTGGTTGATCTTATTATGGTATCTTGCGTTGTTTATGGTTTATTGCTCTGATGGCTGGACATGGTTACATATCTGAAATGCAAAATTGATTATGTGTCTGAAATGTAAAAAAAAAAAAAACTCCTACTTACTTAAGATAATTAAAGCTTCTCAAATGTGCATGCCATTGTGTAAGATAAGCTTGTCATAATAAAGCAAATGGAAAGCTTATTTGGTTGTGGTTCTGGTTTATGAACTATGCAATGGCAATTGCACATGTTGAAAGAAGACCATTTCTGTTTCACAGATAGATAGAAATTGGGCAAAATATGTTAAATCTGTTTAACAGGCAGATGTTATACAAAATATGTTAAATCTATTTCATAGACAGATTGCTATTCAAAATATGCTAAATCTGTTTCACAGACAGATTGCTATACAAAATTAAAGAAACTGAAAGCAACTTATAACCTCAGCCTAGTCCACAGCTTTTCTAGCCCTTCCACAATGCCATTCTCCAACAGTAGGTTATGCTCTCCCTAACCAAATTTGGAGAAACTTCCAAGTCTGTAGGAAGTTCATTCTATCTGAGTAAGGCATCTTTCTTCATATGAGGAATTTTGTAGGTACTATGCCCCTTCACATTCATTATCCCCACCATACAACATTGCAAGCTTAAGAATACCTTATTTAAGGTCTTAGAGGAACATATGAACAATACACTGCATTAATTAACTCATCAACATTGGTGCACTCTGATTCTATTTGGATGCTCTGGATTGCCCTAAACCACCCAAGATCATTGACATTTGTGTCAGGTGAATTGGGTGGTTGGTGGACAATTCTTATCTTGAATCCCTCTATTGTGGCTGTTGCCCTGAAGTCTGGATCACTATCATTTAAGTGTGGGCGGGCATTGTCTTACTGTATGAATATTGTTTTATCTATCGTAGGAGGCCATTTAGATCTAATTCCAGGGAGTATCTGTGGTAAAAAAAAATTCTAATAAATAAATAAATAAAAGCTCTCAAAATTGCATTTTCAGAGTATGGACTTAATAGGTTGTTAAACATGCACATGTGTTATAGATTACCTCATTTGCTGTCATTGAATTATCTTTGGCAATAATCTGTTTAGGATTCAGATTCTAGGTAGAATCTGAATTCTGAAGTGCGCTGCCATCTTTGGAATTTCATATCTATCCAAAGATGCAAACTTGTTAACTGTTTGTTTGTACAAACAACATAGGGACAATCAGAATATTATTGTAGAGACACTAGTTAGAATCTGAATTGTGATTCAGGTTCTGACTTCTAGTCCAAATGATCATAAAGCAATTTGAATATCCTAAATGTACATAAAATAATCTAATTCAGAATGCTTTCTAATTACATAGTCTGAGTTTTCAAACCTAAATTTATGTATATAAGGAAAAAACACTGCAATATTCCATACATGAGTTATGATACACTCCTTGATCACCTGTTTTGCTATGGATTCAATAGGTTTAGTCTCCAATGTCCCTTTACATCGGTTTTTGCTTCCTCTCACAGCTGCAACTTTGAGTGTGAAGGGAAAAATCTCAATTTTGCCATCAAACTTAAATGCACCATCTTCAGCAAAAACAGGTCTAGCTACTGCACACATGAACATCACTTTCTGTAAGAATTTATTGTTTTGGCAAGACTTATGTGGCTCCATCTCTGTAGGAATTAAATAGTATCTGTGTGCAGCCGTACTTAGATAGAACCACTTTTCAACTATGTGCACCGTGTTTTGTATACTCTTAAACTTAAGGCTTTGCATGACTGTATTAAACTCTAGTGACTCAACTGAAAACTATAACCTTTCTAATTGATTTTCTATTGTCAAGAAGGGTTTTATTGCACTAGAGTGAGCTTTGATTAGACCATGTTTAACCCATCTCCACACCGTTGATTTGCTGCAATTTTATGTCATTTGCTAGCTTCCTTGTAGTGGCTCTCTTCTGCACACTCAACCTCTCTATTGTTGCTAAATCGATATGCATTATCTTCTTATGTTTTGCATTTTTCGTTTTCGACTGTAAGTACACTGCTTGCCCCTGATTTCTTTGTTCTTCTGCTGCAGCCCACAACCGTCCAACGATCTTTGGACAACATTTGAACTTCTTCGCAGCTTCAAGTTTTACTCCTCTTGCGGGTTTACCGTTGCTCTGATTCTGCATAATCCATTGAATTATGTCATTTCTCTCATCTGTAGATAAATCTCTTCTCATTTTGAAAAATCTGTTTTGGTAGTGGATTGAAATTCTATTCTTAACTGCTTGTATATATAGAGAAAAGCTAATTGGGGGGAATTTTGAATCTATTTTGGCTCCAAATGCTAAATTTGGAAAATTATTGTGGCAGGTTTTAGTTGTGTATGGTAGCTGTTGGGTTATGAGTCAGTAGATGGTATTCAGCTGATTAGTGGTTAAAATAATATTGGGGGAAATCATAGTAGTACTATGGAATTGAAGATCTCAAAACCCAGCTGATATCAGTAGTATAGTGTCGATAGGATTAGCTGATGTATAGGCTAGACTTTTCGTAGTTGTTTATCTTTTGTCTAAGTCCTGTACGGGGTAAACTGTTGGACTGGTCTTCTGACGAAGTTACTTTTCGGAACCCCACGTCATCAGTGTAATCGTTTGCATTCTTCTGACTTCAGCTGTATCTGACCTCAGTAGGAGTTACCCCATCAGCTGATAGTTATCAGCAGAAGAACATAATGCAAAGCTCAGTACCTTCGCAGTCATCAGCTGACCCACCAAAGCCCTATCAGCTCGTCAGCCGACTCAGCCGAAGAAGACAGAGACTGTCTTGAGTCTACTCTATCCGACAGAAAATGACCCAGTCGTATAAGTCTTTTCGAAGTTCAGTAGAAGATCATACGAGGATGTGGACTAGTCAACTCTAATATCTGACACATTCTCACCTACCACAAACCTCGACCAATGAGAAGCCGACACGCTTTATCTGCTCCAAATAACTAAAGCCTGCTCTCATGTGCAGTATTAACTGCCCTGCTGCAACAATTCGAAATTATGGCCGTTTTCTTTGGAAGCTTGTGACACGTGGCATCGTCTTCTCCAACGGACATATGCCTGCTCACAACTATAAATAGAGAAGAAATCCGAGCTCCACGCACGGGATAAACAAGGGAAAAACACTCAAGCTCAAGAACACTCTAGCAAACTTAAAGATCATCCAGCGAAGAACTTGCCTTCATAGAATATCATTAGTTCTTCTCTCTAGAGTTCTTTAGATCCCTTCTTCTCTAGCTAAGCTCATTGCCAAATTTATAGCTTAGAAATTCGAAGGAGTTCACTTTCTGTGAATTGTTCTTATTGTAAGAACTCCTTCTTAGTTGGAGATCATCCCCTCCCTTTCGAACTTAGGTTCGAATTGTAAAGTCACTAAGGACTATAACTTAGAAGGGTCTGTCCAGTGCACAGATTCCTTGCTGAGACTTGCTTAGATAAATCAACAAGTTCTCCTGCCTTGTCAGGACCGTGGACGTAGGATCTTGCGTATCCGAACCACGTTAAATTGCTTATGTTATTTACTATTTTATTGCATTGCATACAACTGATTAAAAATCATATCTTTGCATAAAACGTATTTTAAAAAGCGCACCAACCAAAAGACTTTAACTTGCGAAAACACGTTTTCAAACTGAGACGAATCTCCGGGCCCTACACACTTATCCGCACAACGTCTCCGACTGAGTCTCAACAATTGAGTTAAGTCAGTAGAAGAGCTCAGTAGCTGACACACTCTGACCCGTGATCGAAGGTTAATATCTGGCATTGTTCATCAATCGCAACCTACAGCTCAGTTGTCCTTCACGTTCTGAGAAAAAGAAACTGTGATCAGGTGTATTCACCCCTCCCCCCCTCTACACCTGACTATCGTCTCCGGACCAACAATTGGTAGCAGAGCGTACGATGTTCTTCTGATCGCCGGTTCTGTACTACTGGTCTTCTCGAACAGATCCTGAAAACGTTTTCTCTGCACAAGCATCTCTTCATTCATCCTTATACTCGTTCACATAATGTCTTACATGTTAGGTATTCGGATGGTACCGATGTTCTCGATAGAAAACTATACGGTATGGCGCGTGAGAATGGAGGCACACCTCACATCGCTGCACGACAACATGACGGACGTCCTTGAGTCTGGACCCATCGTTCCCATGATCGACAACGTACAATTTGCCGATGTGGGAGGTGTAGGAGCACAGACTGGTGCTAAGATCCCTAAAGAAAAATCAGCCTTCACGCCAGAAGAGAAAAAGTTGCACAACCTCGACCGAGTTGCGCGAAACGCAATACTGACAACGCTCAGTGACTCTCATCTCGGGAGGGTGCAAGACTGCAAGACGGCAAAAGAGCTTTAGGATGCCTTGGGCATGTCTCGAGCCAAGGAACCCCGGAGATCAAAGAGAACAAGCTCGAGTTAGAGCTTCAGAAGTTCGATGCCTTTGCAATGGAGCCCAGTGAGACCATTGACGAGCTCAACGTCAGATTTACAAATCAAGTCAATGTTATCAACGGGCTGGGGAAGATGTTCACCAATAAAGAGATGAACACCAAGATCTTACGAGCTACCTCGACATAAGTGGCTTCCTTTTGCTACTTATTTACGTCGCTCTGATCTTAATGCTCTAACTCCTGATGTCATATTTTCAGAACTAAAAACGGAGGAATTTGAGCATAGCCTACCCCAACGATGTTCCAGCGCTCCAGCTGACACTCAGATTGACCATGCTTTCAAAGCAACAGTCAGCAAAATTGGAGCCAAAACCATTTCTTCCAACAAGGCAGTAGCTGCAGCAGAAACAAAGTCATCTGAGATGTCTGCTACTGACCAACTTGCGCTGATGGCTCTCAAATATCAAAGAGAGAAGGAGAGAGTCAGAAAGCTGAAGAAATACCACAGAGATTCTCCCTCAGATAAGAAAGATTATCAGAAAAGGGAAGAACCTAATCCTTCTACTGAATGCAGGAACACTGAGCCTGCTGCTAGCCCATCCAAAGAATCAGCTGGAAAGAGCAACAGAACATCTACGTGTTACAACTGCAAGAAGGAGGGACTTATCAGTACGACTGTCCCGAACTCTCAGCTGCTCAACGAGCAGAACGGCAGGCCAGACGAGAGAAATTTGCCCGTAGGAGGCAGGCCTATATAGCCGGAGAGATATCCGACAACTCAATTGAGGAGGATACATTTATGTATTCTTCTGAGGACGAAGCTGCATTCATCGCAGTTGAGATCGGAGAGACGGTTCCTGAAGAATCGGCTGAATACTGTCTGATGGCCGGAGAAGAGGCTAAGGTAAACTCCAAACTTAACATAACCTCTTCTTCACACAGCACACACGACACGTGCTCGGTCACAGATGATCCTCTAGATATGGTACAAGCCTACGACGATCTGCTAGAGGAACAGATTCAGCTAAGCAGAGAGTTCAGCAGAACGATTCAGGAACTGGAACAGGTAAAGGCTGAGAATCAGAGACTTTCTTCTGATTGTCAGGTCTCTACTGAGTCAGAGAATCTGGTAGCGAGACTCAAGGAAGAGATTGAATCTCTTATGACTAAGTCTCAGCTTCAAGAGACTCAGATCTCAGTTCTGACTAAGGACAATTCTGAGAAAGAGACTGAAATAGCCCAACTCAGTCAGAAGCTCACAGACGTGCAAAAAGATTATGACTCACTCAGAAGGAGTGACGAGGTCTGGCGAGGGCTGATGAGTGAACAATACCTAAGAGCTAAGAAGAAGGTGGAAAGCATGCTTAGAGCACAAAGGCCAACTGTCCTGAAAGAAAGTCTTGGCTATACTCACGAAGCTTCCACTTCGAAAAGCTCAGATATGCTGGCTGACAGGTTCATCAGAGGAAAGGTGCATGCAAGCTACTGACACCACACCTCAGGCGAAGAATAAAATGAAAATAGTTGCACCTCAGCCGAGCAGCAAGAAGCAACTGACCAAAGGTTCCAGCCCCAGGACACCACGATCAAACTCAGGGGGAACCAAGAAGGTCAGGTGGGCGGAACAGTACAATGAACCACTGTATGAGCACTCGGCTCAGTACGGTTCGTACTACTATGAGCCTAGGGTCAGGAGAAGCGCAATACCTCAGAAGAAGAAAGCTCCTGAACCTAGAATCATCAGAAAGTCAGTATCTCCAGGTCCTGTGGAGAAGAAAACTGACAAGGTTCAGAAGAAGAAGTCTCAGACTTCTAAGGTTCCTAGACAGATATGGGTTCCGAAATCACCCACTAACATGTAAGGACCCAACTGAACCAAAGGGTACCTAAAAATGCTTCTGTTTTGCAGGTGCATAAGGACCCTTGGATAGTGGACAGCGGCTGCTCGAGACAAATGACATACTAGAAAAGCCTGCTGACCAACTACGTACAAGAAGATGGTCCCAGAATTGAGTTTGGTGACAACTCAAAAGGCTACACAAGGGGATATGGAACGCCGAACATTGGGACGCTCGGCTTCAAGAGTAACATATGTTGAAGGACTTCAACATAATCTCCATTCTGTCAGTCAATTCTGTGACAATCTTAACAGAGTTATCTTTGACGCTGGTTTCTGTGATATTGTTGATAAATCTACAAGAAAAACAGTGTTATCAGGTTCGCGGAAAAAGAATATATATGTTGCTAACTGGAATACCGCAGAACCTGAGGCTTGCTTGCTTGCACAGACGAAATCTAGTGACAAGTCAGGATGGCTATGGCACAAGAGACTCAGCCACCTGAACTTCAAGACTATGAACAAGCTCGCCAAGAACTCTAAAGTCAGAGGACTGCCCAACGAATCGTTCATCAAAGACAGTAATTGTGAAGCATGCTTGAAGGGAAAGCAGACAAAGAGTAGTAATCTGCCTATTCCTTCACCTTCCACTGATGGAATCCTTCAGCTGCTGCACATGGACTTATTCGGGCCAGTCTCTCCAGTGACTATAAGAGGCAAGAAGTATGCCCTTATCGTTATTGACGACTACTCGAGATATACTTGGGTCATCTTCATCGCCAACCAATCTGATGTTCAAACTGAGCTACCCAATCTACTGAAGAAACTCATTGTGGAAAAGGACATCAAGATTCAAAGAATTCGCTCAGACAGAGGAACAAAATTTCTCAACTCAGTACTTAAGGAGTACTGCGATAAAGAGGGAATTCAGCACGAGACATCAGCTGCTCGCACCCCTCAGTAGAACGGACTTGCTGAACGCAAAAACAGAATACTCAAAGAAGCAGCAAGGACGCTCCTAGCAGACTCTGGACTACCCTCAAATTTTTGGGCTGATGCTACTGACACCGCCTGCTATACTCAGAATCGCTCTTTACTTACACAGCAACACATGAAGACACCCTACGAATTATGGAAAGGAAGAATTCCTTCCATTTCTCATTTTCATATTTTTGGTTGTCCTTGCTTTATCCATAATAATGGGAAAGATCAGTTGAAGGTCTTTGATAGCAAATCTGATCAAGGAGTATTCTTAGGATACTCTCGAGTCAGTAAAGCCTTCAGAGTCTTTAAATATCGAACCCCTTGCGTGGAGGAAAGCCCTCATGTTATTTTTGATGAGTTTGTTACTGAGAACAAGAAAAATACAGAGACAAATACTGAAGATGTCAGCAGCAAGCTACAGGATCTCGCACTAACTGACAAAGCTGAAAAGATCCAGCATTGTTGGGATGATGAGTCAGACGATGAAGAGATTCAGACTCAGCCAACATGCGATGTAGCTGACCTGGTTGATTCTACTAGACAGAATCAACAACAGGTAACAACGGTCGATGAGGAAGCCCCGTGGTAGTGGTAACCGAGACCTCTATCGAGAATATAAACTCGGGGGGAACGATTAATGTTCCCGAGCTAAATGCCCCCGAACCACGGAAACTCGGTAGATCCTAACCTTCTTCTTGAATCGCTACTTTCACAAAACAAGATAACCGAAATGCCTAACACACCTACCGACCGTGCAGAAGTAGTATCAGAAGAAGAAGCCAGACTCAGACGATCATGGCTTGACGCTCATACTTCAGATCTCATCATTGGAGATCCATCAGCAACTATAAGAACAAGATCTAAATTAAGTCAAGGAGAAAGCTCACTCTATTCTTGTTTCTTGTCTACAAAAGAACCTCGGTCCAATAGAGGACGCACTCAATGATCTTGGCCCGGATCATTGCCATGCAAGAAGAGCGGAACCAGTTCGTCAGAAATGAAGTTTGGGAGCTTGTTGACAGACCTAGACATCAGCACGTGATTGGCACTAAGTGGGTCTTCAAAAACAAGCGTTATGAAAACAACGACATCGTCAGAAATAAAGCTCGACTAGTTGCCAAGGGTTACTGTCAAGCAGAGGGAATCGACTTTGATGAAACATTCGCTCCAGTCGCAAGATTGGAAGCCATTCGTCTTTTCCTAGCTTACGCAACGCATCAAGGATTCAAAGTATATCAGATGGATGTAAAGTCAGCATTTCTGAACTGCGTATTGAAGGAAGAAGTCTACGTGGAACAACCGCCTGGCTTTCAGCAGGGACATCAGGTGTACAGACTTCGGAAAGCGCTGTATAGGTTAAAACAAGCACCCAGGGCTTGGTACGATACCCTATTAGACTTTCTACTTCAGAAAGGTTTTTAGAAGGGGACAGTAGATCGCACCTTGTTCAACATAAAGTCAGGAGATGACATCCTACTGGTGTAAATCTACGTGGACGACATCATTTTCGACTGCAGAAACGTGACTATATGTCAGCAATTCGAGAAAATGATGAAAGAGAAATTTGAGATGTCCATGATGGGAGAGATGAATTATTTCCTTGGATTTCAAGTAAAGCAATCACCTGAAGGAATTTTCATAAATCAAGCCAAATACACTCGAGATCTTCTCAAGAGATTCGGCTGCGACTCTAGAAAGCCAGTCAAGATCCCCATGAATACAAATTTCAAAATCGATCTAGACAAAGAGGGAGCTTATGTTAACTCTACTGATTATAGAGCTATTATTGGTTCTTTATTATACTTAACAGCTAGCCGACCTGACATAACTTATGCTGTAGGTGTATGTGCAAGATTTCAAGCGGATCCTAAGCAAAGTCATCTAGACTCAGCAAAGAAGATTATGCGATATCTAAGAGGAACACCTGACGCTGGGTTATGGTATCCTGCTGATGATAATCTTATACTGGCAGGTTATTCTAATGTTGATTATGCAGGATGCAGGATAGATCGAAAGTCAACTTACGGAACGTGTCGGTTCCTAGGCAACAAGCCGATATCTTGGTTTTCAAATAAACAAGCACTCGGTAGCAACGTCCACTACCGAAGACGAGTACATGGGTCTGCTGGAAGTTCTTTGTGCCCCGCATCCTTTGGCTTTGACAACAACTGAGAGACTATTAACTCAGAATGAAGTGCCCATCTGCTGTGACTCCACAAGTGCTATTGCAATAACTCAAAATTCAGTTCTCCATACGAGATGCAAGCACGTGGATATTCGACACCACTTCATCAGAGACCATGTCGAGAAAAAGGATATCAGAATGGAGAAAATCCATACTAACAAGCAAAGGGCAGACATACTGACCAAACCACTAGCTGAGAACAGATTCAGAGAATTATCAGTTGAGCTAGGTCTACTAGATCCTACTGAATCGTATCAGTAGAAGACAATCAATTGGTATCAGTAGAATCCAACTACTGATAATAATAATTGGTATCAAGTATAAGGAACCAGTATGACAGGTCATAAAACTCAGTACAGTGATTCAGTCGGGAGAATCAAACTGTACACAGTAAGGGGGAACGTGGTCATCAGCACTTCAACCATCCTCCTTAGTCTTAACGGTAACCAGTTGATCGTAAAAGTTCAGCTGAAGAGGTTTGCGTAGTATTACATACTTAAACTTTTTCAGAAGCATGCTCACATTTATTATATCAGTCGATTGCACTCAGTAGTTAATGAGCATTTATTTCCCGCCATTAATATTTTTAAGGATAGGTCAGTAGGAAACCGTTCTTATTTAAAATGACCTAGTCTTTAATGCTGCCTGCAACGCATTTAATGCATGTCTTTTCACTTACTTTAACTGCGCATTATCCTACGTGGGTCTAGATTATAGGCGGCTTAGGTAATCATTCTTTTTATATCATTAAATCTCAGCCGTCTATTAGATTGAAAGATTAAACCCTAGCCGTTCGATCTAAACGGTTTATTTTGCATGATCTTATAAAATCTTTCATCTTCCTTCTTCGTCTCACTTTCATTTGATATCCCTCAAGCTCTAAATATTTTGGTAATATCTTTATCTCTGTTTTAAACTCATACTAACTTACTCTATTTTCAAGTGCTAACGAGTTTTTCTGCAGATTCTAACGGCGAAAGTACAGTCTCCCACCGATATCAATGAAATCATCATCTCTCGCATCCAGTTTGAGCCGACCATGGCGCTTTGCCAAGTTGATCTTCCGTACTTGGCGCCCGTATTCACCGCCCTTGAGAATTCTGGACTAGAACTGCTCGTCTCCAAGCAACCCCGTGCTTATTTGCCCAGACAAGTGGCGGAAGTCTACTACAACTGGAGAACCCTAGATTCAGTGGTTGAGGAATCTTCATTTGCCTTCATGAAGGAAGTAGTACCCAACTCGTGGGATACTAGTGAGCACGTCATCAACATCAGGGATGCTCTGGAACTAGCATTCGATCTTCCTGCCGAAGAAATCTCTCCTATAGGCTATAAGGAGAAGGAGATGAACTCATATGTTTAGAAGTTCTGTGGAAGGAAGGATATCACCTTCAAGACAGCACTGCCGAAGAACCTTCTGCTACCAAAATACGAGAGGACTCGCATATATCGTATCTCATATCCTCACGAGCTCGGCGGGTTCCTCATGATCAGTGTCCCAAGCCGCGCATCCAGCTGATGATGGCCATTAATGATGGAGTCCAAGTTAATTGGACGGACTATTATGTAGCCGAGCCGAAGGCTCGAGGCTCGAGAAGTTCCGATCGGCTCGCCCGACGTTGACAGAGAAGCTTATTAAATTCGCGAGTGTGGGGAAGTCTATTGCTAGGGGATGAAGATGTCCATACTTATCGAGCCGACCCAGTCTCGAGGAGTTCAAGTTTTGCGGACCCTCTTCACCCACTTGAAGATACTTTGACACCCAGCGATAAGGGCTAAGGACACAAATCTCGCTGGTACGCGCCGAGGGTTCCTCAGTGGGACATTCTCGAGGATATTATCGGGACCCGTCCGACTTTGTCCTTGCTTACCGAGGAGCAGGAATTCGCGCCGTCTGCCACCGAGTTCGGGGAACCGGCGACCTTGCATCCTTTGAAGACTTGAGGGCGCGATGCTTTATCTACGAGCATGCGCTCCTCGGTTCCCCGGTGATGACCCTTCGCCTCCATCTCATCATGGCGATGATAAAGATGACAAGGATGATGAAGAGATGGAACAGGCACCACCCAAGGATGCGGAATTGGGAGGTTCCCGCTGAGGGTTCCACTCCCCGCGAAAAGGGCCAATCACCACCTCTTTCCAAATCAGGTGAAGCCCCTGCGGCCTCAAAGCCGAGTCGAGCGCAACAACTCGCGATGTCTGAGCAGAGGCTCGGAACCAGCTCATATCAGATACAACCAATAGGTTCCGTGACCTCCAAGTCGGTCAATAAAGCTATCGGGCGCCAAGGAGACAAGAATCGTCTCCTCGCCAAAGACGTGCATCTCAAATGGGCTCAATACACTAAGGCCCGGGACCGAGAGCGTCGACCGACTGACCGAAGGGGTTAAGAAGGCCTCAGAAGCTCCAACTCCTCGGCCTTAACATTCGGGGAGATCGTTGAGGCAGCCTGTCAGCTCAGAAGGCAGACTTAGCCGCTCAGAGTCGGCAGCTCTTATTAGCTCGGCAGAAATCTTTCTCCGAGCAGCGACTCGAACTTTCACGGCATCCGAGCCACCATGGACGAGAGAAACAAATTGGCCACCTCTAGCCTTCAATCGGCCATTACGCAACAAAGCCAAGGCACTGAAAGCCATTCGGTAAAGAAATGACAGAGTCTCACGATCGATCTCTGCTTTGAAACTCCGTCGAGAGTCACCGCTCAATCGAAGACATTCGGAGCCGATCGAGAGAAAAGCTGGGAGCAAGATTGCGACTTGGTCAAGGATTTTGAGGCAACCGCTACCCAAATCAAAGATTCTGTATATAACTTGGAACAAGACGTGAAAGCCATCCGCACTCACCTCTCCCAGGCTGATGATGCAAAAAAGGGGGAAGGAGATGTAAAAGAAGAAACTGAGGCGGAACCGGTTGTAGTAGAGATTATTGAGGGAGATAATAAGGGGGAAGGAACCAGCTCTACACCTCAAGGAGAAGGTTCAGCCGCTCGAGTCGAAACCGGCTTTAGCTGTACTCCTCCTGGAGTATACCCCTCTCCGACCGACTGTGACTGAGGTAGTTCCT
Organism: Lavandula angustifolia; assembly: GCA_028984105.1. Taxonomy (NCBI): domain Eukaryota; kingdom Viridiplantae; phylum Streptophyta; class Magnoliopsida; order Lamiales; family Lamiaceae; genus Lavandula; species Lavandula angustifolia. The sequence goes on along the minus strand of CM054812.1, from coordinate 9,688,699 downwards.
ATCTTATCTGCTCAGCACATCGAGGACATAGCTCGTTTCCTCGATTAGGAGGATGAAGAAGAGCCTCAAAGAATCGCCACCGCAAAGGCCGGGGAAGGAGACTACAACTGAAATCACTCCTCCATCTTCCCCGACGCCCAAATTCAAAACTAAAGCGGAGCAGGAAGCTTATGATGCAAGAATTGCTCAACAGCTGCAAGACCAGCTGGATCAGGAGCATGGAAGAAGCTAAGAAAGCTAAAGAGCCTAAGAAAGTAACTGCCAAATCTACAAAAGGCAAGGCTAAGAAAATTTTGGACGAACAGAAGGAGAAAGCTCAGAAGGAGCTAGCTACTGTAGTCCAGTCTTCGGCTCAGAGTGCTTATTTTCCCACTCTTACACCTGAGCAAGAGGCTGAAGACAGAGTTACCTGGGAGGCAACGCTGAAAGGACTTAGTCTCCGGAGTGGAGATACTAGATCAGCGGCCCTCAGAGAGAAGAAAAGGTTAGCTGACCTGGCTAAAATGATTAGCTTATCCGAGAAGCCAGCAGCTGACTTGACAAAGCAAGTACCCAGAGCTTCAAAGTACTAAGGAGAGCGCCCAGAGCACCTCATGTCAAGAAAGCGCCTACTCCTCACACAGATAAATGGGTACCAGCCGAGCTAAACGAGCTATGGGAGGAACTGAAAGAATCTTTTATCAAGGGATACTACGTATGGGGCTTCTATCCGTCGGGGATACCTGCTGATAAACTCTTTGAAGAATCTCTTCATCATAACTTTCCCCAGCTGGCAGATCAGCTTGTGCCAATTATGGAGAGAGAGAAGATTCCCATCCGAGCTCCAGCATTCAGAAGAATCCCTCCACCCATGACAGCTCGCGACGTGCTTTGTACTAAAGAGATAGATGATGAGATCGAGGCTGCTGCTTATCATCATAATCTCAGTTCTGATCAGCCTGAAGATCTCGAGAAAATCCAGACACTGAGAGCCAGAATCTACAAGTATTATGGTCTGGATCCTCCAGCTGATATGTCTACGGACTTCAAGAAGCGGACGCAGAGCTTCAGACGTCAACAGTGATCTTCTTATCTTTTGTAATAGTAATAGAAACTTTGTAATTCTCTGATCATATATTATCAGTTTCTATTGCTTGCCAGACAATTACTCATTGTCTTACGGCTTTTGATTATGTTTTCACGACTGATCACTGAAGTGATCTGACACACACTCACACGGCTTTTGATTGTGTCTTCACGGCTTTTGATTGTGTCTTACGGATTTTGCCTGCCTCTCTACTGAACTTATTGAAGTCAACTAATTTCTTCATCTTGACTGAATCCTCAGATCAATTAGGGGGAAATTACAGTCAGTAGTCAAGTATTCCTGGTTCTTATTTTATAGGGGTTTTGGCATCATCAATTAGGGGGAAATTGTTGGGTTATGAGTCAGTAGATGGTATTCAGCTGATTAGTGGTTAAAATAATATTGGGGGAAATCATAGTAGTACTATGGAATTGAAGATCCCAAAACCCGGTGATATCGGTAGTATAGTGTCGATAGGATTAGGCGATGTATAAGGCTAGACTTTTCGTAGTTGTTTATCTTTTGTCTAAGTCCTGTACGGGGTAAACTGTTGGACTGATCTTCTGACGAAGTTACTTTCCGGAACCCCACGTCATCAGTGTAATCGCTTGCATTCTTCTGACTTCAGTTGTATCTGACCTCAGTAGGAGATACCCCATCAGCTGATAGTTATCAGCAAAAGAACATAATGCAAAGCTCAGTACCTTCGCAATCATCAGCTGACCCACCAAAGCCCTATCAGCTCGTCAGCCTACTCAGCCGAAGAAGACAGAGACGTCTTGAGTCTACTAGTATCCGACGTAAAACGACTCGATCGTATAAGTCTTTTCGAAGTTCGGCAGAAGATCATACGAGGATGTGGACTAGTCAACTCTAATATCTGACACATTCTCACCTACAACAAACCTCGACCAATGAGAAGCCGACACGCTTTATCTCGCTCCAAACAACTAAAGCCTCGCTCTCATGTACGGTATTAATCGCCCCGCCGCAACAATTCGAAATTATGGCCGTTTTCTTTGGAAGCTTGTGACACGTGGCATCGTCTTCTCCAACGGACATATGCCTGCTCACAACTATAAATAGAGAAGAAATCCGAGCTCCACGCACGAGATAAACAAGGGAAAAACACTCAAGCTCAAGAACACTCTAGCAAACTTAAAGATCATCCAGCGAAGAACTTGCCTTCATAGAATATCATTAGTTCTTCTCTCTAGAGTTCTTTAGATCCCTTCTTCTCTAGCTAAGCTCATTGCCAAATTTATAGCTTAGAAATTCGAAGGAGTTCACTTTCTGTGAATTGTTCTTATTGTAAGAACTCCTTCTTAGTTGGAGATCATCCCCTCCCTTTCGAACTTAGGTTTGAATTGTAAAGTCACTAAGGACTATAACTTAGAAGGGTGTGTCCAGTGCACAGATTCCTTGCTGAGACTTGCTCAGATAAATCAGCAAGTTCTCCTGCCTTGTCAGGACCGTGGACGTAGGATCTTGCGTATCCGAACGACGTTAAATTGCTTGTGTAATTTACTGTTTTATTGCATTGCATACAACTGATTAAAAATCATATCTTTGCATAAAACGTATTTTAAAAAGCGCACCAGCCAAAAGACTTTAACTTGCGAAAACACGTTTTCAAACTGAGACAAATCTCCGGGCCCTACACACTTATCCGCACAACGTCTCCGACTGAGTCTCAACAACTGACTGAAGTCAGTAGAAGAGCTCAGTAGCTGACACACTCTGACCCGTGATCGAAGGTTAATATCCGGCACTTGTTCATCGGGTCGCAACCTACGGCCTCGATTGTCCTTCACGTTCTGAGAAAAAGAAACTGTGATCAGGTGTATTCACCCCTCCCCCCTCTACACCTGACTATCGTCTCCGGACCAACAGTAGCGTATGTTTTGAAGCTTAATTTCTGGTTCACAAATTATTTATTTCATTTATGAATTTGCCTTTTTATTTCTTGCTAAATATTGTTCCTATTTATATAACTATGAAATTAAATACTGTTCTTATTCATATAACTACGAAATTAAATATTGTTAACTATGAAATAAATTCCCTCCATCAAATTAATTTTTGCTTTAGAAGAATAAATATGCTATCATATTTTGCACCCAAATTAAAGAAGAGAGAGAAAGTAACACAACCCACTAATTATGAAGTGACCCACACAACTAACACCATTAACAACTCTCCTTAAATCCCGTGTCGGAAAGATAAGGGACAAGAATTGTGGGATAGAGGGAGTATAAATGCAAAAAAACCTGTAGTTTTATACTTTTGCCTTTAACATAAAACATATACGGATTATGCATAATGTTAAAATTACTGATTTTTTGCACAAAAATATAAGAATAATGTATAAAAGTACTATAGTTCTCACGTTAAATGTGAGTTTCTCACATGATCCACTTCCTATTTAAAGTACCATAAATTTGTGTATGTTGGCATAAATTTATCAAAATTGCTAGGGTTCAAATTCCCCCCACTTGCCCCACACAGTGCCACAGATTTCACCTTAAAAAGAAATAAATATTATATTAAAAAAGATATGTAATAACATATTAATACAATATGGATTTGGGATATGAAGTAGAAAGTATGCATATTCCTTATTTTTTTATGCATTTTTTTATATATAAACTCTGTAATTTTTACACTTTTACCTCTATGCATAAAGCATATAAGTAATATGCATAATATGATCCATTCCCTATTAATACATAATCTTTCTTGATTAGTAAGAGATTACCGATAATCTATAATTTAGTTTTATTTCCTGTAAATAATTAATCCAATGTTCAATCTTATTACGATCGATTTTAATAATAGTATTAAGACATTATAATATCTTCACTAGTTATTAATATATATTCTCATTTTATCCTTCCCCAATATACATATACATATATACTAAACCTTGTATTATGGAAAGCAACCTCAACAACTAATAATATCTTATGCTATAAATTGGCCTGGACATTAAATTATCTCCACTAGTTATTCATATAGTTTATTACTAAACCTTGTACAATTAAAAGCAACTCCAAAAACTATATTTTATGATATACAACGATTATGCATAAAATATACAGATTTTTTGTGTAAAATATGCAACTCCAAAATCTTGTACAATAAAAAGTGTAAAATTATAGATTTTTTGCATAAAATATATAACGATTATGCATAAAATATATAAGAATTATGCATTGTTCGCGTTTCTCACATTAAGTGTGGATTCTCACTAGATCCACACCCTCTAGGGAGTAGATCATGTAGGAATGTTGGTCCAAAGACAAGCTTCGGGTGTACGGGGGGGCGGTGAATACACCTGAATGCAAATTTCAAACTGAGAACGCGAAAGTTAGCTTAGCTGAAGATTGCTACTGAACTAGTCAATTAGCCAAATATGCTTTCTCGATCGCGTGGGCAGAGATTCTTCTACTGAGTACAGTCCTACTGACTTATGTCAGTGAATAGTAGTTCAGTATAGAAGTTGTGTGCGGAAGTGTAGGTCCTAAATAATCATCTCAATGAAAAGTCGTTTTATGTTGTTTGATTAAAACTCAGTTGTATGCAAAATGAACAATTATCAATGCAACAGTTAAAATCAACACATACAGTTTTTAAAGTGGGTCGGACACGCTGGGTCCTACGTCTACTGTCCGGAACTAAGTAGGAGTTCTTGTATTATTTATACTGAGCAAGTCTCAGTTGATATGTTCACAGGGTAGATTCTTGCTTGTTTGCTTATACTGAGCAAGTCTCAGTTAATCTGTACGCAGGACAGATATCTACTTATAGTCGTAGTGACTTTACGGTTCTTAACCTTGAAGGTTAGTGTTTCTCCAACTATGAAGGAGTTCTTACAATAAGAACAATTCAAAAAAGATGAACTCCTTCAAGGTTCTAAGCTATTGATATTACAATTAGCACGCTTAGATAGAGAAAGGGGAACTAAATGATCTCTAGAGAGAAGAACTAAAAAAAATGATTTCGAATGAGCAAGTTCTTCGCTGTGTTTGGCTTTGAGTTCGCTAGAGTATATTTGCTTGAAAGCTTGTGTTCCCGGTGATCTTTCTGCATGAAGACCTTCTCTATTTCTAGTCTTCGATTTGTGAATAGATCCGTTGGAGGGAGTCTAGACACGTGTCGAATAAGACAAGGAAAATGGTCATATAATTTTGAACGTTGTTGTAGAGATACTGTAGAGATTTCCACTTTTTTCGTCTAGGGGCAGCTTTATGGCTAAGCAGGTAAAGTGTTGTCGGCTCCTTATTGGTCGAGCTATGAGAGTAGGTGAGGCTTGTTCAAACTCTAAGGTACGATGAGTTGACTTCATCTGAATCCTCGGACCTTCAACTGATGTATCTTTTACTAACATTCCTCTGATCAATTCAGTACGCAGGCTCGAATTCCTTTGCAGATTCAGTTGGTCGATAGTTGTCCAACTGACTTCATTGATACTAAGTTCTCCGGCTGAGTGCAAAATCTTCTACTGAATGCACAGCTACTGAACTCTAGCCTACTGAGTTCCTAACAAGCTGAACTCAATTAAGCTATTACAATATCGAAGGTTCATCATTCAGCTAGGGGTTTTGGGATATTCAAATCTTATCATATTGAATCTCATCCCAACAAGGAACTACATTTTAACGTGAGAACTGCGAACCATGCATAATCCTTATATATTTTATGCAAAAATCTATAATTTTATATTATACATAATTCTTACATGTTCTATGTAGAATGATAAAAGTGTAAAATTACAGATTTTTTGCATAAAATGTATAACGATTATGCATAAAATATATAAGAATCATCCATTGTTCGCATTTCTCTTATTAAATGTGGATTCTCACCAGAACCACACCATATATATATAATAATTGTAAAATATTATTAATGTATTGCACTTTATAGATGATTATTTTGCACTTTAAGTACTATACTTTCAAAATTATCATAATGCAATTAAGAGCATTTTTGTTATCTAACCAATAAAGTGCAGCATATTTGCTTTTGAAAATACAGTGTTCATACATTTACACAATAAAAATTGTTCGCACATGAACCACTTCCTCCCTAAAGGATACAAACTATTATGACTGAGTCTACCCTATTTACAGGAATTATGGGTTTCGTACCCAATCGCCCTACTTGTTTTGAAGCTCCAAATTTTAAGTGTCTAGCTTAATTACGTATGGAACTATTTCGAGCAAATCTCAATACCAATATAATTTGGTTCAGGTTTTAATAAATGTTTTAGTATAATATCAATTACGACACGACACACGATAGCCTAAGAAAATCAAATGCAACACATTCCAAATTTACGATATGAAATAATACTAGTATGATATTAACGCCACATTCTACCCTCAAAACCTGATTTCCCCAAAACACCCTCCGATGTCTTGTTTATATGAACCCGTCCCCCTCCAAAGTGAAGCTCAAATCAAATCGCAATTTCTCTAACTAATTTTGAGAAACTGGCGTTACCCAAGGAAACCAAGGGGGTGGTGAGCGCCCTATATGAAGCCCTCAACACCCACGACACGGAGGCAATCCAGAAGATCCTCGCACCCGACCTCGAGTGGTGGTTCCACGGTCCGCCCTCCGATCAGTTTTTGATGCGCCTCCTCACCGGCGAAAAGGACTCCGCCGCCGACCTCTTCAGCTTCGTCCCCCACAGCATCTCCGCCTTAGGCCCCACCGTCCTCGCCGAGGGCTTCGACCCCGCCCGCTCCATTGCCTGGGTCCACGCCTGGACGGTCACCGATGGGATAATCACCCACGTACGCGAGTATTTTAACACCTCGCTACCCGTCACACGCATCGCAAACACCGACCAATCAGATTGCGCTGTTTGGGAGAGCAGCCTCCCGGACCGGGTCGGAAAGTCCGTGCCCGCGCTCGTCCTCGCTATCTGAACAATATTCCTAAGACACTCTTCCTTCAATTTTCTGAGTTGCTATGGAATTAAACTCTTGTGTGATTGGTCTTTCAATACATTATTACAGTTACTAGTTTTTATTGCAAATAAGAAATCGGAGACACTCTTCACTGGAAATCTGTCCGCGATTTCACAAGCTACTGTGTAGAAAGTTTATGTATGAAGTACTCCTTATCGCTTATTTCATTATTCCTGTTTTTTTTATCTAAAATAAACTCTAATATCATTGAATGGATTTCACTACCTTATACTATTTTATTACATATTAAAAATAACTTTTTAAACTTTGTGGCAGAAAAAAACTGGACTAATGAAGTATCACTTTGGTAGAGGCAAACAAATGAAATTTAAATAGTTTTGGATTCTTTTTCCATATATAAAGTAAGTTGCACAACATATTCCATGTACCGCTAAAACATACTCATGCAATTCATCATGATGTATTATATAAAATATATTTCATTTTTCTGTCGCCGTCACGACCAAACCCTTTCCTAATAGTATAAAATAAATTGAGATTAAGAAAATACAAATTTTAGCAACAGACCTGACCTGAATTGGTCTCACACTTCTTGGTGATGAATAATGCACTTTGAGACAATCATATAAACTGTTACAAATAACGTTTTTATTAGATGATTAAGATAATGTTAGATAAATTTATATCATTAAAATTATTAATAATTTTTAATAAAAATATGATTCTACTAATAATCACTTTCCATATAAGAACTAAGAACAAAAATCAATCTTCATTCAAGGTATACAATTACTTTGGTTTTTAATTTTATTAATTCATAAAATTGGAGAAAATGGTAAAATTGGTAGATAAGAATTACTCCCTCTGTTCCAAATATATATGTCTATTTTCTTTTTTTATTTATCCCAAATCTATGTCTATTAGCAAATTTTTTTATATCTACTAAATCTTTCACCAACTTCAATAAATTTAATTAATATAATAATATAGAAAAAAATTATTTAATCCAACTTATATAATAACAAACACAATTATGATATTAACTTTTTAACATTATTTTTTTAATAATTTACTTTAATTTATTTAAATTTTAATATCAATATTTATCTAACTTTTACGTGATTAGGGAGTAGTAATTAAATTGGGGAAGTAAGAGTTGGCTGCTCATTTCAAATAGGAGGAAAGGCAGCAAAACCGAGAAAACCCCTCGTAACCTACGTCCGCCACGCCATGGCAACCACCACCGATTCCGCCCTACCGCCAGCCCTGCCGCCGCCGCCACAAATCGTGAGTTTTTGGTGTACAAAAGACTCCGCACGATTTTGGCACAGCCACCCATCCAGTAATTCAGCCATTACTAAATGTAAGAACATGCCATAAACTTGGTACTGTGCATAACTTCTAGTATTTTTCGAAGAAAATCGTTTCATAGATGATTCTTAACCTTAGATCTATTATTTTTAACCCGGAATCTGTTATTTTTAACCGTAGATCTGTGATTTTTAGCCCCAAATATAAGATTCTTTTACTTGCGATTATTTTGCTAAATCGTTGAATGAATGGATTTTGAAACCTAGATTATGATAATTTTTTACCGTATATTTGTGCAAAATCGATATTGGACTGAAAATATTGGCTCCATATGGGTAAATGTGGACAACCATTTATCTGAATCATTGATAAGTTCAGCAATTTGAAGAAAAGGGCATCAAGACTTGATCCCGTATGTGCATATCTAAATTTGTATTCTTGCATAGTCATGACAAGTTTATGCATAAGTCCGGTTGGGAAATGATAATATTTAGAAGCAATTGTAGTGTTATATTCTATAAACGAATTGAATTAAACGATGGTCGATGGTTTGCAAGGGTTTAAGTTCTAGAAAGTTTATTTATTTTTGTTGATTTTTTTTTTTGCAAATTGACAAATATAGTTCTTAATCTTTACGTTTTTGCAATATTTATCCTCGATTTTTTTTTTGTTTTATTTTTTTGGCTCCAATTTTTTGCAATTTAGTCCTTCCGTTAAATTTTTCATCAATTCTATTTTTATATAAAAAAATTGAGGGTTTCTTGTTATTGGAAAAAATTGAAAGGGCAACATTAAAATTGAAAAATCAACCCTACCCTACTCTTATTATTTTGATTTTGGGGGGAAAATGAGAGAACATTAAACTTGAAAATTAAACCCTATCCTACTCTTATTCTTTTCATTTTGGGCAAAACGGTAGAAAAGAACTCTAGTTGTGGAGCGGGAAGAGTAGCGAATTGGGAAGCAAAGCGGAGGAAGATCGGGAAGAAGACGATCGTCAAGCAAGAGTTATCATCGGTAAGAAGATCGTAGAACTCCTCTTCCTAGGCGCAAGAGGTAAACCCTCCTATATTAGGCGAAGGCTTCTTGGTGGGCTCCAAATTCTAATTTTTTTTCCTTCGTTTTCTTCAATATTGAGTTTAAATTGGTATGGAGACACTTCAATTTTGTCGATCTTTTAGTATAGTTCATCCTAATGAGGATTCCGGTATTCTTATGAACGATTTGGGAGTTTTTCGCTCTTGCCATCTTTTTTTCTCCCGTTTTCACAGTCAAATCATTTTTGTTTTCTGGTGAGAATTTGGGATGACCTCCCTCTTTAAGGTGAATTTGATTTTTTTTTTAATCGTTTAATTCTTCGCATTTCATGAGTTGTAATCGGATAAATTGCTATGCATTGAGTTGAGTGTGAATTCTTACATTGTTTTATTGAAGAGAAATGGCCGACATTGTTTTGTTGGCAAGAAATGAAGATAGTTGCTTGCACCGAACCCAATCAACTTGAATTCTATCGACTTGCTGCCCAAGTCTCGAATTTTCTAATTTTTCATATTTTGTTTTATTAGAGAGAATTAAGTTAAAATATGCAATGGCACCAAAAACTTGATGAACAAATAATAATTCTCGTATGTGTACGAATCGGTATAACACCTATTCTCTTGAGGTTGATCACATAAGGAGTCAGTTGGGTTTTAATTATCCTAATTATTTTACTATCTACTTGGTCCTAAAGTTTGGTTTATTTAAAATTACGGAATTAAAATAACAAGAAAGTAAAAGGAAGCGAAACGAAATTGATTAACGGGTGTGGTTTTAAGTTTGGTGAAGAGTACGTAGGTTTAACAATCACTATGCCTAAGATGATCGATTCGTTCACATTCTCTAGCTAGCATTTATAAATTTCTTTTCTTGGTTCATCTACTAAGGCTCTAAGGATTCTGTATGATGGCGGGAGATATCTTATTTATAATCATAAAAGTCGGAGATATCTAATTTATAATCATAAAGGTTAATCAAGTGACCATATTATGAACCTAAGGATCGTATTAAACTATCTCAAACCAATGGTGACAATTTAGACTCTTAATTGCAGGTCCAAATAAATAACCGAGTATGATCCACCGTATTACATATTCCATATATTCTCTACAATTATCTAAGATGATGACCATCAACATAAAGTATCATAGAGAAATTAAAAGCAAGTTCAACACAATAAAATAATTCATTTATTCCAAGACTAGGGTTTGAATCAATTAATCAAAAATATAGATCCTGCTAAACCCCACACAAAATGATTTAGTCACTCATATTCGTAGGAAAACAAGCACAAGATATGCAAAATAATCTATATAATTCAAATATCAAAAACCCTAAACAAAACTGAGAAAGAATAATACAACCTAGAATCACTTGATTCTCAGGTTGTGGTCTTCAATCTTCTTCTTGAATCTTCAACGGAGGAATGCCTTGGATGTTTCTCTGTTCTGGAGGGTGTAAAATCTCAAAAATATGGTATAAGGTTCGTAAGAATGAAGTTCAGAAGGGTTTATATATGTTTCAGGCTGAAAAATCACGAAAACGGGCTTTTACAGACGCGGACCGAGGTCCTAGCTTGCAAGAACTAGATTCAGCGGACAGAGAGTTTGGGACCGCGGTTCCATGTAAACACGGACCGCGGTCCACAACAAAATCTACACTTCTCAATTTTCTACACCTATTAGTTGTGGGAAAATCGTCGTATCTCCTTCTTTAACCGTTGGATCGTCGCGAAACTTTGTTAAAATGTTCCCAACAAATACAAGTAGCTTTTGGACGGTGGAGATCGGATTCTAAGTTTTCTAGACCTATGTGCTACACGATTTCCCAACTTGCCCGGTTTCACAACTTCCATTGCTCGACTCCTCCAACATCCAACTTCAAATCTTCTTCATCTTTCATCCAAACAACTCCATCTTTGCCCCACAATGCATCAATGGTCATGTTTTCTTCATTTAGGTGCCAAATACCTCCAAATATACTCAAAATGCGCAGGTAACCTACAAAACCAAAAATCATCGAAAGTATACGATTCCAAGCAAAACAAAAGCTAAAAATAGATGGAAAATGATAGAAATACGCTTAAAAAGAACATGATGAGATGGTATAAAAACCACTCATCAATTGTTTTACTTATAATTTTTTTTTCTATGTCGATTGAATCAAAAGTCGTGATGATGTGAAGCTCATGTCGTCGGAGTGGAAAATCGATTGAATCAGGTCCTGTTTCAATTTTGGAGGGCATGTTGGACTCTGATGCTCTAAACAATATTTCGCATAAGTTCTTTTTTTACTTCACAACAACTTGTTTAGTTGTTTCTTTTGAGATATGAGAAGGGTTAAGGTGTTTTGGGAAATGAGATTGGTTTTGGAAAGAGAAGTCATTTTTCAAGAATTGACAGCTTGTGATTTAAGCTGGATGAAAGCAAGGGAAACTTTTTCAAAGCAGTATATTATTGAACCTGTTGTGCAGTAGTAAGTTTAGTGCATTCAAATTACTTCACTAGAAATGGTTTCAGGGGTCTATCATTTGAAATTTATTTGGTATTTCTTGATCCTTCATAAAAGGCACTGTGTACCTAATGATATTATGCAACTTCAATCATGAAATAGAAAGGGGGTCCAAATGCATGATTCTGATAGATTCTCTACAAGGGTGGATAATCCAATGCTAGATTGAAGTCATGAGAATGTATTATGCACAACTATATCAATGTCAAGGATTATATGTTTTGTGATTGCTTATTTTGAAGGAAATATTATGCACCAAATGGTTTTTGAAATAAATATTCTGGTTCACAATAGCTTTTTTTTAATGGTCAATTTGCAGTATATGTTTTGCATTTTGAATTAAAAGTTGTTTATGTTGGTATCAGGTCTCAATTAACTTATTTTTTATACGAAGTAATTAAGTCATATAAAAATTGACAAATTTAATGCAATACTTTGCCGATACGACCAATGAACTTATTTCTCTAAAATTAGTGAAAAGAGTCCTCAAATTACTTTAATTTGTTAAATAGGTCTCAAAGAAAATTTGCAGTTTTAGTCCATCTATTAGCCAATTCCAATCTTGCCCTTTTAATTTTTTAATTTTGTTAAATAAAAATCAAATTGACGGCTAAATTGACAGAAAATGTAACGGAGGGGCTAAAATCGCAAAAACGAGTACTTTGGAGCCAAAAAAAAAAAAAAGAGTACAAACGTTGCAAAAATGTGAAGATTGAAGACTATATTTGTCAACTTGCCGATTTTTTTTCCTTGAGTGACGACGTTGTGAGTGTGAATTTTTTTAGGCGTTACTCTTCCCTTATGAGAAAACCCTTATGTTTTCTTATTTTCCTTGATGTGTTCTTCCTTTTGTGGGATATCGACTTCTTTAATAGACAGTTTTAAGCGTTTGGTCAAGATAAAGACTTTTACAAGCACAGTCACCTTACGGAGCGGAAAGGGACATGAATTGTTACTAATGGTATTCCTGCTTTATTTTCTTGAATGTGGATATAAGAACTATGTTGATTATAACTTGTGTTTAACCTTGAATTGAATCTGATCTAACCAAATGAATTCATTTATTACTATTGTTAATTGCTATATATGAATATTGTAATTTATTGATGTACATGAATTCTCAAGTTCTCCGAAATTGAAAAGAACGAGGAAGTAAATATTTGAAGAAAAAACATCAAAACTCAATCCCAGAAATACATATTTATATTTTTATTTATGCATAAATATAAATAAGGTTATGCATTTTTTCCCCAGTTTGTGTAATAAAAAGAATATATAACAATATGAATTGTGTCTGTAAAATCACAATCTACACAAAAGATAATATTGTGTATAAAAATGTTTGGAATTATGCATAAATTAGCAACTTACTATGCATAACGTGTATTTTTATTCTATAACGTATCAATTTATAGAATTGTTGGTCCCGAGATAAACGTTCAGGTGTAGAGGGGGGAGGGAGTGAATACACCTAAAAACTTTTACTCGAACTTGAACGCGAACAGTCCGATTTCGGAGATTGTCTGCTGAATAAATTCAGTAGACCAGACAAGTTGTTCTGGATCGCGTGGACAAAGTGACTGACTATACTGAGGCCTGCTAGCTGAGTGATGTCAGAATTCAGTACCGTTCAGTAAGAATTCAGTAGCGTGCAGAATAGTGTAGGCCCAATTCAGTTAAGTTGAAAACGTTATTAGTAAAAACTATTTCAGTATATTAGTGCACTCAGTTAAGCTTGTTGTATGATTTTGTAAAGGGTTTTTCAGAATGAACAGTAAATCAATGAAACAGTAAAAGACACAGCGATCTTAAAGTGGTTCGGATATCCAAAATCCTACGTCCACTGTCTCGAAAAGATTAGGAGTTACATCTAATTACATAAGTGGGACCCAGTACATTTAATCTAACCTACCCACTACTACACACCTACCTAATCTATTACACCTCCTCTAACCCTAATTCTCAATACTCTCTCCCCTCATTCTTGTCCTCTCCGCCTCCACATCAGATCTGCCGCCTCATTGACCTTCCTCTCCTACCAGATCTGCCACCGTCCTCTAACATCTATTCCGCCGCCGTGATGAGATCGAGTATTCTAAAGGGGCTTGACCTCCCTCTCCCACCAAATCCCACCGCCGTTGGGTCGGATACTACTTTTGCCGAGACGGGTTTAGAGTAAAAAGCTCGAGATCTGAGCGGTGGGCGCACCGCCGCTGCTGATGATGCCTCTTCTGCCGATGAAGCCTCTGATCTATTTTTTGAATCGATATCTCCATACCCATTCACCGAGAGCGAGCTCAAGCGGTGGGTGGCGCGAGGGTTAGAGAGGGATCGGAAGAAGAGGGAGGCCGTCGAGGCCGGGATCTCCGCGGATCTGAGTGCCTCTTCCGACGAAGCTATCACGCCCCCAAAGTCGTTCATTCCATACACCGATTCGGAACTAGACTTGTTGTGGGAGCGTAAATTGGAAGAAGAGAGGCAGAAACGAGATTTTCCTCTAATTGGTGATGGTGCCGCCTCCGATTGCGCGTGCTCATGCTCTGTCCCGCATGACTTGAATAAGGACGGCGGCAAAATCCCGACGGTGGAGGATTTCATTCGGATTTGGCTTCACCGTTATGCCTTTTTGGTGAGATCCTTCTACTGTTATGTTATATAATTTCCCATGTCAGCCCCCTTTATTTCTGAGTATGCACGGTGTGGTTATTGGTATTGGTTATTCGTGGCATTGAAATGATCAAACTTGCTCACATGCCTTCAAACAAGAAATACATATCGATGATTGAATTAGGGAATTTTTTGAGATATATTTCGGCAAGGGTATTGGTATATGGTCTGTAATTTGCTGACTATTTTTACTGGACTTAATTATGGCTAAAGTCATTGTTCATGGTCTGATATGTTTCGGTGTGGTTATTGGTATATGCATTGTTCATAGTCTGATATGTTTCGGTGTGGTTATTGGTATATGCTGCCTCTTGAATACTAGTGCTGCATATTGTGTGAGATTTGATCAAGGACGAATGACACTTGTGTGAGATTTGATCAAGCCTTCAATTACCCACCTACCCACCGTGCTTTTGCTAACATCTATTGCGCTTGCTAGTTTTCTAATTGTACCTCGTTTTTGCATCTCCAAAGATTGGATTAACTCGATATCCACTTGCATTTTTTTCCTCTTTGATGTTTCTCCTCTTCCACTTTTTAGACATATTATTTGTTCGGCTTGTTGCTGTTTTTTTTGCAGCCACCCATTGACGACTCACCGTCTTAACTGTGACGCCGTACGTGGCTGCAATCTCTATCATCTTCCCCCCGAGTTGGCTTCCCATTCCGGTAGCTTTGAAGTAGGTCTTGGACAATGAGGTTGCGTTGGTGGTTGGTGAGGTTCTTCCCAGTCATCCTAGTAGCTGCTCCTTGCTGAAGATATTTTTTGAATTACTTTTGTCTTTTGCCTGCTTGAAGCAATGGAGTAGTGTCTGTATATATATAGAATGTCTTAGATTTTTTTTGCAAGTTGCTTTGGTGGTGGGAATTTCAAACTTATGAATTTTGCACTTGAATTTAAAATATGTGTTGCTCCAAATCTTGTGGCGGCAGAATTGAAACAACAAAGCATTGCATGAGTTAAATAAGTGGCGGCAAAATTGAAAGAAAAATCTTACAGAACTTGAAATTTTAAAATGTAATCTTTCCAAATATTAAAATACAAGTTAAATAAATGGTTTTGAAAGATGTGCCATTAAAAATACATATTTTAAATTAAAGAAGTAGGATTAGTAACTTAATTAAAAAGTGGACCACCATTCTTTACTTCTAAAGTACATCGCATAAATTACCGTGCCGAAAAGGTAGGGGACGTTTCATGTGGGACGGAGAGAGTATTTCAGAATGGTAAAATCATCGGGCTATCAAAGATTCAAAATGTATATGTTGCTCCTATATATAGCCTATGTAAGCCAGTTTTTACTATTATTTTATTTAATTAATTTCTGGACTTGTTACACGGATTATTTGATGCCTAAGCGTGAACTCCAAGGGCTCCTTCATTATGGAGTTATACTGTGTTTTAGCGTGAACTTCCTCTCCAAGCGGCGACGGCAAGTAACGGCAGTGGAGCGGTGGCGGAAATCAACCCGGGAAGACTGGCGTGTCCCTGTTCACACACGGTAGAGTTATACTGTGTTTTACCTTTTTTTTTCTTCTTTTTTTTATTTTCTTTCCATAAATTAATAATATATTTAATTAATATCATTTGTTTAAGGAATACTAATCTTTTTATTGCATTAAAAAATATATAATAATAAAAAAATATAAAATTTAACATAATTGTTACATAAATTACAATTAACATAAAATGACAAGAATCATGTAGGAAAGACGTGGAACGGACATTTGGAGTTCTTCAAAGCCGATTTGCAATTGTTGCAAATCCAGCCCGATATTGGAAGACGAAACATTTGGATCATATAATGAAAGCATGCATTATAATGCACAATATGATTATTAAGAATGAACGGGATTTGTCTGCACCAATTGAAGATGCAAGAGAAGTGCCAACTCCGAATATTGAAATGATATCAACTGAAATATGTCGTTATAAATCTTATTTTGCACGTAATAAGAAAATTAAAGGCAAAACGACACATCTTGCTCTTCGTGATGCATTGATTAATCATATGTGAAAGGAGTATTCAAATTCAGAAAATTCTGATATGTAATATTAGTTTTTCTATTATATCATGTAATTTTTGGAGTTTTGCTTTTAAAAGTGTTGTGTATTCTTAGTTTTATTATTGTGGAAATAAATTAATTGTTTTATATTTTTAATAATTTAATTTTTATTTAAAAATATATTTTTAGTTGATTAAGTACAAAAATAAATATATTTAAATATATATAATATTAGATAATTAATAAAATATTAATAAACATATTTGATTAATAATAAAAAGTATCAAAATAAAATATTTCATTGTAGAGTTAAATGTAAAGTTGACGGTTGAAGATTAATTCAAAAAAACTCTAAATTCAACTCTACAATAGTGTGGGGGGAACTCTAGAATAGAGTTCTTCTTTGGAGATGCTCTAAAGTATTTACATTTTAGTTTCTAATACGTCGATTAAGTGTCATCTTAAATTGAGAAACAAAAAGGAATTTAGGGTACAGAAAGAATATAAATTTGATCTACGAAACTAAGAATTAGGGGTGTAAGTGGTTCCGCTCCAAATCACGAAATCGATCAAACCGAACCGAACCAAACCGAAAAATGTGATTCGGTTCGGCTTCGCGGTTTGATTTGATTTATTTTTTAGGAATCGTTTACATTCGGTTCGGTTCGCGGTTTCAAGAATTTTGAACGGTTCGAACCGAACCGAACCAATATCCTTTTTTTTAATTTTTTTTATTTAATATTTATCTTTTTTATATGAGAATATTGTTGGATTTAGATATTAGATTTAAGTTAAGATGAATTTTAATCTATACAAAGGAAGAGAAATGAGTAACAACTCTATACTTATGAGTTTAGAACGAGTGACATCCTATAAACTATTATTCTTGCATTATTTAGGATTTAAAAAATAAATAAAAAAATAAAAAGGTGAACCGATACACCGAACCGAA
Source organism: Lavandula angustifolia (assembly GCA_028984105.1). Classification (NCBI taxonomy): domain Eukaryota; kingdom Viridiplantae; phylum Streptophyta; class Magnoliopsida; order Lamiales; family Lamiaceae; genus Lavandula; species Lavandula angustifolia. The sequence goes on along the minus strand of CM054812.1, from coordinate 9,671,205 downwards.
CCAAACTATTTATAAGTGGTTCGATTCGGTTCGATTCCAATATTTAAAAACACATCGAACCGAATCGAACTATTTCTATGTGTTTGGTTCGATTTCTAAAATGCATAAGAAACCGAACCGAATCAAACCAAACCGTTAAGAATTTTGGAGTACTATAAGAGGCGGTAGAACTGCGAAATTACAGCCACGTCAAGAATCCTGAAATTATAACTAATATCTGCCGTTCATTCCGAGAATGATACCTAATAATTCACCTGGATCGCATATCCCAGCCGTCCATAACAATGAAATCCAAAAGCTCAGAACATTTCCGCCAAAACTTGGCCAAATTCCAAATCAAATCTAATTCTCCCTCATTCCCCCTCTATTTAAAAACGCAAAACCCTTGAATCCACAATATCATCTCTTACATATTTTCAACTAATAAAAAATGTCTGGGCGTGGGAAGGGAGGCAAGGGCTTGGGGAAGGGCGGAGCCAAACGACACCGTAAGGTGCTCCGTGACAACATCCAGGGCATCACGAAGCCTGCGATACGGCGCCTGGCGAGGAGAGGTGGCGTGAAGAGGATCAGCGGCCTCATTTACGAGGAGACAAGAGGGGTTCTCAAGATATTTTTGGAGAATGTTATTAGAGACGCCGTCACATATACCGAGCACGCCAGGAGGAAGACCGTCACCGCCATGGACGTTGTCTATGCTTCGAAGAGGCAGGGCCGGACGCTCTACGGATTCGGCGGTTGATTTTTTTCCCTTTCATATTCTGCTATGCAATTCTTTGCAAGATCTTGTAAGAGGAAATGACAAATGTTTTATTTGAGGATTTATCTAGCCTTTTAAGAAATATTGTTTTCTCTAATTGCATTGATTCTTCTCCATTATTTCAATAGTCTAAAACACTGATGGGAAAAGATGTGAAATTTCATTTCTACATAACCTTATATTTTGGGGGTTTTGTCGTATCAAAAGAATCAAAAATAAGAAATATGTAATATAATACATTTAGACGAATACGTCAAAATTAAGCCATGGATAGTGTGAGAAGATGATGGTGTGGAGATGATTGATATTTGAAGCTTGAGATTGTTGCGAATTTGAAGAGATACTTAATCTTGAGTCTTTTGCTTAGAAAGCTTTTCCGTGCAACTTGCTATTGGATGTGATAGGGTTGATTTCTCTCACAAAGGTGTAGGATGTAGATTATTTTATTTGTGTTCCAAAATTATGGTTTGTTTGAGGTATCTGGAGGTGGTGGTACCTGAATTGATAGACAATACAAAGGAAATTGCATTTGATGATAGAACTTGATATACTTACTGCATTTGATGCTTTTATTTTTAAAAAACATAACAGGAACATGAGTCTAGACATTACTTGCAAATATCAAATCTTCAGTGGTTTAGCTCTCTTTCTGCTCCTCATCCCTCTTAACCAGCTGCTGCTTAATCGAGTCCAACGCAAGTTCCAACTTCTGCAGCTGCACAATCACATCTATGAGCTTCAACATACCGAATAGAATACCAAGGTAAATCTGATTCAGTACCTGTTGTTTGGCAAATCTGTTATGAACAAAGAGGCCACTGAACAGATCAAAACTATTTCTGGATGTACTCTCCTTCTGCATGTAATCACTGTATTACATCCATATCTCACATATCACATATTAGTAAATTTAACAGCAACTGTACCACTTCCACGAGCTTCTGAAACCCCTTGGTGTCTATAGGCGTTGGCTCAACCTCCATTTCTGCTAATACCCTGTGCATACAGAGAGAATGTAGTTATAAACTTTCTTGAATCTATATAGCAGATGAAAAAAAACTCATACCTCCCAATGGTGTGGGTCAGGAATTGACTACTAGCAGATAACTCATCATGTTCTTCACAACTCATCTCTAACATTTTACAACCCTGTGCAAACACCCTCCATTAAGAATCAAGGATTCTGAATCTTGAACAAAAACTCTCCCTACCTCAGAGGCGAAGATGTGGAGAAAACTCGAGCATATAGCTTCACTCTTGATCCGGACTTTGTCAAACATGAGAGGGAGATCTTTCCAACCATCTTTGCCACTTTCTGGCCCAAACATTGGGTGAGTGCACAACACATCTGAATCAAGAGGCAGAGCCTAATGGAAGAATCATTCAGCAATGCAGTTTATTAGCATAAGTAAAGCAGCTAGCAAAACAGTATCATACTTGGAGCATTAGCTCTCTGGGGTATTCTTTCACAGAGAGAACATCAACGAAGAGAGTTGGCTGCTTCAAGCAATTCAAAGGCAATGCATTGACTACTTGTGACAAAGACAGAATTGATGTGCTAAGCAGTATAACATCATTGTCCATTTCGAGGAAAGCTCTTGTATCTCTATTTCATCAAGAAATCCACTCATCATTACTTCTGTATGAAACTTTGATGTTGAAACGTTGAAAGATTGACTTGTACCTGAAAAATGAGACGCCCAGCTGAGTGCAGAGGATGGTGTAATCAGTTCTTGAGGTTGTCCTAATGGTATGGCCTTGTCTCATCATGGTTTTCACCAAAAACTGAGCGAAAGGCCCAAATCCAATTATCCCAATTTTTAGAGGTTTCTTTGTGGGGGAAGACATGGTGACGGCGGTGGTGGTGGTGGTGGGATGGGGGTTGGGTAAGTAGGTAGATGGTGTATGAGATTCAAATTTGCCCCATAAATATCTGCCCTAGCAAAGTCAAAGTCTATGTTGGCTATCGGAATATAATGCCAAAATTAGAATTATTTTTTTATTTTGCTACCATCTTTTCTTTAATTGAATAATTAATTGATTGCAAACAACCAACCATTAATGAATAAAATATGATGTATTTCTTTTAAACTCTACTATTGCAAGTAGGGCGGATTCATTTTATAACCGAGTTTCCTGATTTGCCAGAAGTATTTTTTGCTTTCACATCTAAAGCAAAAATGTTAAATGTGTGTTGGAGCAGAGCGACTACCCTCATGTCCTCACACCGAGGTATTGACATGTGACGTTTCTTATTAAATCAAGTGGACCATATTTAGCACATGTCAATACCTTTGTGGTGTGATATACACAAGGGCATATAAAAGTGGTGCACACAAGTTTTTGTGATGTTAGAGGGGACCGGCAAAATTAATGTCGAAAGTATCATAAATGAACATATAAACAATAAGATGTCTGTACAATTCAACATTTACATGTACAAAATCTAAGGAAAAAGTGGAAACCTAGCCAACTATGATCGATCAAATCCTAGACACTACTACTAGTACAAGTCATGCATTGAATCATGACTGGGCCGAGGTTTAATCATTCTATTCGCAAGCTTCTCTCTAACTCTTTGCTGTTGCACCACCAGCACCGAGGCGGTGCCCTTGAAGTCCGGCGCCGCCAGAAGGTCTCCGATGACCCCCAGCTCCGGGCACTCGCTCCAATCACCAAGCCCCATCAATATCTCTGAAGATTGATGATTCTTCCCCGATATCAGCAGATCAAAGCAATTCTCAAGAGCTCTAAGAGACGAAGCAAGACCCACTCCATCCTTCACCACCTGCTCTTGATAAGCAAAGTTGGGATTCTCGATATTGTGGTGGCGCACCTCCTCGATCAAGATGTTATCCTGCTTCCGATCACGAGCAGAATCACAGCCGTAGAGGAGGAAGCGTATGATGGTGAGAGTCACATTCCGATGCTCGCCAATTCGAGCTCCGTAGCAAAGCGACTCAGCGTCGTCGGGGCCGCCGATGTAGATCACGGCGACTCGGTAGGTGAATTGGTTGGTGAGCATTGACAACGAACCGGTCAAGACTCCCCGGTCTACTAAGATTCCGACTGAGCAGGGTGCATGGTCCATGACGTTAGCGTTCATCGCCTGCACTGCCTTGTTAACGGTCCCGATGGAGCCGTCGATCTCCCAGTGTTTATGGAACGGTAGGATGACGATGGTGGCGCTCTGGTCCCACGCCAGCCGACAGATGTCGTCGTGCATCGTCTGCAGACTCGACGCAGCGCAGAATGGTTGGAACGTCACGCATGTTTGGTTGTACGTTTCGTATTGTCGGAGGGCGCTGACGATGTGGTCGGCTCTGGAGTTGTCGCCTTTCAAGGCTCGCGTCGATTGGTGAGAAACCAGCATCCCGGTGACCCGCCCCACCACCTCCTCCAGCACGACGGCGATGACGGCGATGGGGGAGAGTTCGGTGGCGTGGGAACATTCTACAAGGTTAACCATGGAGCCCACGTTGTCTTGATTGTGGATGCAGAGCATTATGCGGAACTCGGCGTCGCGTTTGGAGTGCTGGACTGTTCTTCTCTTGAGAGGAACGATTCTTCTAGAAGGGTCGTATAGTAGTCTGATGAGAGGAGTAATGACTGCCGTAACTCCCACAACTGATATAACACTGAGAGCAAACTCCTGATCAGTTAAAATCCCTCCGTCCCGCCATAGATTGAACATGATCAGCTCGGCCACACCTCGAGCGTTGAGAATGAGGCCAATAACGATAGAGTCATAGAATGCAATATTCAAGAAGCGGGAAGCCACCATAATGGCAACAATCTTTACTAAACAAGAGCTGAATATTAGTAGACCCATAATCCAAAAGGATCGAAGATTGATCTTGAAGATATTGGTCTTGATCCCACTTGATGTAAGAAAGGTGGGATAAAGAAACTTGCCAACCGGTAAATCGAGCTTGGAGATCATGGGAGCACCCAAAGGTGGGCCGTCGGGAATCATGAGGCCGAATACTAAGGGGCCGAGCATAAAGTGCTGGCCGATCACCTCCGTAATGAAAGCAGTCACAAGAATACCAGCAAAACATTTAAACACATAGTTACTGCCTAATGTTTTCCCAGGAGGCATTTTCTTCACAAACTTAAGCAAAATCGGCCTAAAAATGAAGAACATGATAGACATATAAAAGATGGAGGAGGAAAGCGTTAGTATTGTTTTCTTGGGATCGAATCCGGACTGCAGTAACCCGGCCATAAGCATGAAAATAATGAGACCAACGGCGTCGGTGAACATAGCCGTAGAGCTAGCAATGCGGCCTAAATCGCTGCTAGCCATTTTAAGCTCGATTAGGAGACATGAGACGTTTGCAAATGCGGTGAGGCACTGAGATGCTCCGAAGAAGGGGAGAGCTTGTGCGAGAGATGGGTCCATGGTAAGATTGCCTACCAAGAATATAGAGAAGCACATAGAGAAGATCATAGTGGTGAACATTGCTGAAAAGCCAAGAACCATGGCTTGTTTGGTTGGGCGGACCAGCATGTTGATATCGGTCCTCACGCCTATGCAGAAGAGGAAGAACATAATGCCGAAAACCGCAGCCGTTTCAAGAGTCACCATGCTTCTTGTTGGGAATAGACTGCTTCCCAGCACACCGTCATGGCCTAATAGTGAAGGCCCAAACATTATACCACCCTGAAAGTGGAGACAAGAGTTGGACTATTAATTGTCCCATATACTACAAATTGTTTCATACCCATCATCTCCAAAATATAACGACTCCTATAACTTTAGAATATTAACTGATACTTGACACTTTATAGAATGAAAATGAGAAGAGAAGATACAATGCACCAGAAAAAGTTTATGTCTTTAACCAACTATCACCACTTTTCAAATAAAAGCATTTCATATGAATTTCAAAATAAATTTGCCAACATTAAACATGAAATGTTATAATTGAGAGGATGTGAAAAGAACGTCTTACGAGGATTTGTGCGACGATAGATGACTGACCGAGGGGCATAAGGAAGATTTCAATGATCAAGGACGCAAAGGAGATTGCGGCAAACTGCAGAAGAATAAGAGGGAGAGAGAAGTTTAAAGGATTCTTATTTATCCAGATTCCGAAGCTTGCAATGTTGTCTTTATATTGACAAACAATATTTCTATTTCCTTCAGCTATATTATGTGCCATTATAGGATCTATGCTTTCTTTTGATGATTCTTTCTTTTTTTCTTTTTTTTTTCTCTCACATGGAGGGTGATAAAAGAAATGCGGCTTGAGACTTCATATCTCTCCCACACAAAACACACATACTCTCTCTCACACTTTAAAACACACCTAAATTGTAATGAACGGTTATCAAGGAATTAAGGCTATATATAGCTTTAATTTCTTGCTTTATTTTCATGACCTATTTTAGAGACATTATTTTCTTCGTTCAAGATTAATTGCTTCATATTTGTATAGTCTGTCTTTGTAAAGATGCATGCACAATTGGCAATGATAGGTGTCTTGGTAGTTAAATGACCTCAAGGTTTATAAAGCTTAGAAAACGCCTCTCCATTTGCGTGCGCTTCAATCTGTCATAATTACTTACAAAGATAATAAGATAAGAAACGTTTTATGGTATTGTTTGTGTTGATAGCTTGATTTGTTTGACATGCATGCTACAAAATATGATACTCAGAGATTGACATGTATAATCCACTATTGAAATCAATATAAAATTTTGTCAATGGTTGGAGGCTTTCTTAGTTTCTTTAATCATCTTAATAAGCCTCAACAAATATAAATAATTAAAATTAAGATATAAATAAAAATATAATCTATTATACTCAAACTGCCTGCCCTATAATTAAATTTAAAGGTACTCGTGAAAATGCAAGATTATACTAGTCTAAAAAAGAAAAGGTAAAACAGTTTGCATTGCAATTAATCCAGCGAGTTGGGCTGCCCTGCCAAGGTCCCCATCCATGACGGCGGCGACATCCCAGTCTGGTCGTGAACAGTCTGAAACAACGGCGGCAGCATCTTGTAAACGCCTGCCACTTCCTTCATCGCACTATTACCACCATTATCTCCATCCGTCCAGATGCTGATCTTGGGTTGCAGCCCCTGCACCGCCTCGCCGTTGATCCGGGCTATCTCTTGATACATCCCGCTGCTGATCATCAAGTAATCCCTCACGGCCGCGTAGTTTCCTCCCACCGCTTCAAGAAGGTTGCGTATGTAAATCCCCTGAGCTTCCGCCATTGCAACCATCCCTTCAGCTTCCTTCTTCTTCGAGTAATACTCGGCATCGGCCGCTTGCTTCTGCTGGTAAAACGCTGCATCAGCAACAGCTTTCTGCGCTTCCGCCTCCCTCTCCTTCTCGTACAGATATGCCTCCGCCTCCTTCTGCTTCTTGTAAAGCTCCCAGTTGGCCTCTTGCACCTTTGTTTCGTATTCAACGCTGGCTTTGCTTAAAAACTCAGCCTTCAGCTTCTCGGTCTCCGTTAACGCGTTCATTCTTTCCACCGCCCTCTGCAGCTCCGCATCCCTCAACGCCACCGCCTTCCTGGCCTCCACCGCAGCCACTTGCGCCTCCTTCTCCCACCCGGCCTTCTTCTTGGCCAGCTCCGAGTTAGTCTCGGCAACCTCCGCCTCTTTCGTATTCTCATATACTTTAACTTCAGTGGCAACCCTAATCTCCTCCTTCTTCCCCTGTCCCTGCCTCTGCGTCGACACGATCTTGGTCTCGGCGTCAATCTTGGAGGCGTTTTGCAGAGTCTCGCCCAATCTTATCTTGGCTCCAACCTCCCCCTTCATCTTGGCCTCTGCAACGTCGATCTTGGCTTGATTGGCAGCCTCCATTTGAGTCTTCTGTCCGAGATAGGAGAAGTACTCATGCCCGGGAACATCAACGAGCTGCTTCACATTAGCGTTGTAGATCAAGAGGCCAAATTGGTTGAGTTCGAGCTGCACTTTCTCAAACACTTCGTTTTTGAATTCCTTAGTTCCTTTGAAAACACCCTCCATAGTCATGGAAGCGGCGAGGACTCTGGTCTCTCCCTCGATCACGCCTTTCACCAATTCCTTGACGTGGTCGGAGAGCTTGTCGTGGGAGGACAGGAGTCTGGCGTATCTGAGGAGACTCTCTTCGACCTCCACTTGAGGGCCGATGGTGAAGACGGCGGGGAGGATGAAGGGGAGCTTCTCGGCGCTCATGGCCTGCACCTCGAAGGTGTAGTTCACCGGGGGAGACGTCGATGACGGCGCAGGATTGGCCAGGGAACACCCATGATTTCTTCGCGACTTTGATGTCGGTGATGCCGGCTCCGGTGATCACAAGGTATTCCGATGCACTTGCAACTCTATACATGATGATTGGTTTTATTCTTCTTCAACAACTAATGCTTTGTAAATTATAAGGGCGAGGGATCTACATACATATAGACGAATTCAAAATAGGATTCGATTAGGATTTTGATCAAGATTTGTTTTGGATTTCAATTCCCTTTCGAACACTACGTCTCTCTCTTATATTTATATTATGCGAATATTCATAATATTATATAATAGGTAGAACACGCAGAGTAAGAAATATCAACATTTCTCATCTTTTAGATATTAAAAATAGATGGTTCAGATTTTATTTTTCTTAAAATTCGTGAAATACATTATTATGTAACAAAAATCTGCATAAATGTTATATTATAAAATTTTAATTATTTAAAGAAAACAAAACCTACCCAATATGATTTCTTTTGTCTAGCGAGATTAACCCTCGCCACCACATTAAGAAAAACGGATGCCCTCCCCCCACATTAAGAAAAACCGCAACCGTTCCATGTTTTTCCTCTTTTGTCCATCGATATGATTTTTTCGAATTTAATGTAAATCTTTGCTGGTAATTGATGAGTTGTTGAGTGTTTTTTCCTTTCAATGTTTTTTTATTTTTTTATTTTTCTAGATTTAATTGAATAGGTTGATTTGTTTTAATCTAATGTAATTAGATTTGCTTGATTTTTTCAACACCTCGAATTCTTCAATTTGATGTAATTCAACAACGTGCAGAGGTGCTTCCTTCCATTCAGAGCTGCTTCGGATTTGGATGTGTGTTGTTGATTATTTTAATTTAGAAACACACAATTTGCACAATTTTGGAAAAAAATATGCACAATTACTGGTGAAAATCTGCACAATTAATGAGAAAAATATGCACAATTACTGTGAAAAATATGCACACGTAATAGGGAAAATATGTGCGATTAATGATAAATGAAGAAAAGATGAAACTATTAGCGAAAATCTGGGAACGAGACATAGATCTGGCACGAGACTGAGTGAAACTATGCACAATTAACCATTGTTCTCTTAGAATTTGGGACGGGGCATAGTGATATTAAAACCTAGAAGAGAATTAACGAAAATGACGGTTTCAAACAAAAAGAAAGAATATAAAAATATAGATTGTGCAAGATTATAAAAATAACCTAAGTGCGAACTTTTTGCCTTAAAGGTGCATTTCAGGATTTTAAGTGAAACAAGATCTGGAGCGTCCAATAACTCGATCCAGCGGTATTGTTATGTTCTCAATTCTCACTATAAAGCTTGTGCTCATATGATCTCTCTTCTTATATAATATTTGTAATATCTATATACATTCCAATACCGTGTTTCTATATATAATAAGCGGCACCCGTAATTCCCACGGATAGTTTCACACTCATACTAATAATAACAAAATACACACAATTGCTTTATACGTGCACGCATAGATTAAGAAATTTTAATATGTAGTCGAATCAAAAGCTTCATAGCTATAAGCACAAATTGTATATTGTAGAAGAGAGTACGAAATATATACTATAGAAATTAAAATGCTTACTATCAAATTCCATCCTTAGTTAACAAAAGTGGATTCTATAAGTAGTATTTCCTCCGTTCCATTTGAAGCGATCGGTTTTCTTTTTCGGGACGTTCCATTTGAAGTGACATGTTTGCAAAAAAGAAAACAATTAACTTTCCAAAAAAATTACAAATTTTCTCATATTTATCATTTCTCTCTCCTACCTTATTATCTACTCTGTCACTATCTCACTCATCTTCTGCCTCTTACTTTATCATCTACTCCTCTATCGTACTTTATCATCCACTTTCTTAATTCCCGTACCTAAAAGAAATGGATCGCTTCAAACGGGACGGAGGAAATATAATGAAAGATTAATTAATAAAATAAAAAGGCCGTTCAAAGAAAGAGCTTAAAAAAAATTGATAAAATGAATTTAGAAGTATCATGAACTAAGTCAAAGACTGCTATATATACATAAGAGAAAGGTGACTATTGTCCTATGGGATGACGTAATGGTGAAGGTAGGTGGCTCGGAACCGATAGGTCATGTGTTCAATTTCCACCAACACCATTATGTGATTTGCCTGGACAAGGAGCGGGGTTTACCCAGTGTGCACCAAAAGTAGCAGCTGCGGGTTCCACGAAGGAGAAAGGTGACTATTTTTTGTAATACATTTTAAGAATCAACACCGGAAAGTAACGGCTACGGGTTCCACGAAGGAGAAAAGTGACTATTTTTTGTAATACATTTTAAGAATCAACACCGGTTCAAGTGCATATTTTTGCGTATTTTGGTGTTAGGGACAGTTCTTTCATGTCTTATTTTATTCAACATATTGATTGTTAAGAAATTGATAATTAATGGACCATTTCTTCTACTAATTTTAGTAGTTGTTTAACAAAAAATATCTAATGTCTCAATTCTGTCAATAACATGATATAAATATTTTTCTAGCGTGGTTATTGGTGCTTTGCGCAGATAGTTTGAGGACAATATTTTATACTTACTATTTGTAAAAAGTCATTAAATTGACTCAAGTATCAAAACATAATAAATATGAAACTTGAAGTTAGATTTTCAAACAAGTTAAAAGGAATAATAAATAAATTGAAATGAATCATTTCTACTGTCAAGAATCATGACCGTTGAAATGCTATTGCAACCATGGAACCGTATCATGATGATAATACACAAAATGCTGGTACAATAAGTTTGAATTTTCTCATTACTTTATATTGATTTATAACCTACCTACCGTATCTTTATCTGATAATACACAAATGTTGGAACCTCTTAGTAATTATCAACATTATATACATGGAAAGTTCTTTGTAAAGATTCTCAAGCAGAGAGTGGACAGAATTTTCAGAACTCTCCCTTAATCGAAATTCTTGAATATATCTCAACTTATACAATTGTTTCATTTTCTTTAAGTAATACTTCATTCCTAAATTATACTCCCTCCGTTTTTATATTCATGTCCATTATACCATTTTAAGTACGTTTCATTATTAATGTCCACTTTCATAAAATGGCAAATTACTCACTATCCACCCCATATAAGGTGGGCCCCTCATTATTCATTACCCACCTCATATTCTTATACACTTTCTCTCTCCAAAAGTTTCTCTCTTACACGATTCCGTTCCGCTCCGAACGTAGAAAATTTTGATTTTTAACTTTTTGAAAACTTTAGATTATTTCTTTAATTACAACATAAAAAAAATAAAAAAAATTAAATCAAATGCTTAAACTATGCCTTAATAACATTTAGATAAATTCACATTCATTCCCACCAACCATTCATCGAAAACCGTGTCAATTTATTAATACAATTAAAACTCATTAAATATATCTCCAAATAAAATTTCTTAATCTCCGTGCCCATTCCCAAGTGGACATCAATAAAGAAACGGAGGGAGTATATTATAATCAACTTTAAGAAATAACAATATACCGACGTGCCATCATTAATCACTATAGGAGCTTCCACACCCTCGAAGATCTTGTCCAGTACCCTGTACTGGAAAAATAAAAACCACGGAATTGATCACCACATTAGTTTCTAACAGTAACAATAATAAAATGTAGATTGTAAAAATTAATCAACATATGGAACCGAATCTTACGATAATGGCTCTTCGTCTTGGTTGATGATCAGTCGATTTAGATCTTCATTGGTATTCAAGAGGAACTTGAAAGTTCTATCAGATCGAGTGCGCAATGAAAAATATTTCAAGTAATGAGTATTGCCGTGAATTTTCTCTCATAATACAATCAATTTTTCTTGTTAATGTCAAGAGAGATAATTGCTCCAGCCTAATATATGTTACGGGCTCATCACCGCCTCTGTACTGTACATGGGTGAAATCATCATCAAATCTTATATATATAAAAATCCAATGGTTTCAATTGCAATTGATTTTAAGCCTTCATTTATCCATTTACCATTTCTTTTAGATTCCAATTCAATTACAACTTCCAATTTCAAGTTTAATTCAATTCAATTTCATATAATCTTTCAACCAATTTCAAATTAAATATATTTCATCTAATCATATATTTCAACTAAACAATATAAATTTAATTTAAGCAAGTCTATTTTATCTATTTCTTATTTTTAGTTTAAAGTATTTAAATTGGTTATGATATTTTTTAAGCTCAATTTCTTATACTTTATAGTAGAATATATATATATTGTTGGTCCGGAGACGAGAGTCAGGTGTAGAGGGGGGGGGGGGGTGAATACACACGAGTCTTCGTTTCTTTTCTTAAATGCGAAGGACAACTGAGCTGTTGGATGCAACTGATGAACAATGACAGATAATAACCTTCGATCGCGGGTCAGAGAGTGAGCCTATTACTGAGCTTTCCTACTGACTTTTGTCAGTACTTGAATCTCAGTCGAAGACTTTAGTGCGGATTAGAGTGTGGGGCCCGAAGATTCGTCTCAGTTTGAAAACGTGATTTTCACAAGTCAAAACAGTTTTGGCTAGTGCACTTTAAGAATACGTTTTATGCAAGATATGATTTTGTAATCAGTTTGTATGCAATACAATAAAACAGTAAACAACACAAACAATTTTTAACGTGGTTCGGATACACAAGATCCTACGTCCACGGTCCTGCTGAACAGGAGGTCTTGTTGATTAATTTGAGCAAGCCTCACCAAGGTATCTGTGCACTGGACATACCCTTCTAAGTTATAGTCCTTAGCGACTTTTACAAATCAAACCGAGGTTTGAAGGGTAGGGGAATTTCTCCAACAGGAAGGAGTTCTTACAATAAGAACAATCACTAAAAGTGAACTCCTTCGAAAATCTAAGCTATAGATATGACTTTGAGCTTAGCTAGAGAAGAGAGATCTAAATAACTCTAGAGAGAAGAACTAATAGTATTCTATTGAGCAAGTTCTTCGCTGGATTTCTCTTGAATGCGCTAGAGTGTTTTGAAAGCTTGAGCGTTTATCCCTTGATATCCCGTGTGTGGAGCTCGGATTTTCTTCTCTATTTATAGTCATGACCCAGACATTTGCCCGTTGGAGAGGACGATGCCACGTGTCACAAACTTCCAAAGAAAACGACCATATATTCGAATTGTTGCAGCAGAGTTGTTGATACTGTTCATGAGAGCAACTTTAGTTGGTCAGAGAGATAATGCGTTGACGGCTTCTCATTGGTCGAGGTTTGTGGTAGGTGAGATGTGTCAGACATCAGTCTTCATCGGAGTTGACTCTCACTTATCCTCGTATGATATTCTGCTGACTTTCGAGTGATGTTAATAGATGGGACGTTTTCTGTCGGATACAGTAGACTTGATGCATCTCTGTCTTCTTCGTCTGAGTCAGCTGATGAGATAATCTACTGAGTGTAGTCGGTTTGTTGATCGCGAAGGTACCGAGCTTTGTATAAGGTTCTTCTACCGATGTTTGTCGGTGATAAGGTATGCGCTGCGAGGCGAAGATCAGCGATGACTTAAGAACACAAGCTCTTACACGATGACGTGGGGTTACGGAAAGTAACTTCCTACTAAAGATCGGTCCAACACTTTACCCCGTACGAGACATAGACACGAAAGATAGGAAATCAAAACAGTCTGGCCTATTACATCATCTAATCCTATCGACACTACACTACTGATATCAGCTGGGTTTTGGGATCTTCAATTCCATAGTATACACACTACGATTTCCCCCAATATTATTTTAACCCAATAAAATGCTGAATATCATCTACTGACTCATAACCCAACATATATATATATATATTAAAAACTCACTTTTACTTGAACTATCGAAAATAAAAAATTTCTTAAAAACTTATTTATTTTTCTTTGACAGCACAAAATAATGCATAATGCATAAGATGAAAGTCTGTCTAAAATCAATTTCCATTTATTTATTTTGCAAGTCACCTTCTCAATGGCCCTAGCTCAGCAATCTCATTTTCCTGGGACAAAATGATATGATGTAGAAATTCCTTTTTTAGGAAATGAAAAATCTTTTTATATTCTGATTTTTTTTGAAGTTTTTGTTTAATGTTTTCTTTATATTTTATATAACTTTCATATAGGTCTTTACTGTCATTTAGAATAGGATTTTGGTTGTTGATCTACTCTTTCTTTATGGCCATTTAATTACGCACCCCTTTGTTATCTCAAATGGGTCGGTTAAAATTTATTGTGGGTGTTGCATTTTGCATATATTTTCAGGTTGAGTTGAAGTCATTGTTTATATCATCTTTAGGGGGTGTTTGGAACAGCTTCTGCTTCATAGCTTATAGCTTAAAGTTGTATTTTTAGTGTTTGGAAACTCAGCTTTAAGCTGCGACTTCTCTATTTTGGTAGAGATTTTAGAGCTTTTCTAGAAGCTGCTAATGGACAGCTTCAGCAGCTTCTGCTTAGAGCTTATGACATCTAAATTTTTTATGGACAAAATTATCCTTAATAATATTATTTAATTCAGAAAATAACCTTTTAACCCTAAAGAAAAATTAAAGATTTCTTATTGCTTCGTGAACAAGCCTTCGCCTTCTCTTCTCTTCTCTCTCTCTCTCTCTCTCTCTCTCTCTCTCTCTCTCTCTCTCTCTCTCTCTCTCTCTCTCAGTTTTCCCCTCATATAAAATTTCAAGATTGAAGCTGGAATTCTAGCCGTGGATTGCCAAAAACAAGTAATCTTCTTCCCGCAAGTTCGAGTCCGCCTCTCTCGCTCTCATCTCCTCGTGAATTTGCAATGATTCATGCTATTTTTATTTGATTTTTCGCATACATATAATTAAATGGATTGTTGGGATATGATTCAGTTGTTCATTCGACTGATCTCAAAATCCTATTCTGATTGATGAACCATTTCTATGTAAAAGTTATCACCCTTGTCTCTTGAGGTTTCAGACTCAGCAGACTTGCCTTCAACATGATTTCGGCTTAGTAGTTTCGTCTGCTGTCTCTCAGTAGACCATCTGCCGCAGTGCCATGGAGTGAAGATTCAGTATGGCTAGACTCAGCAGGAGCAGCATACTGAAAGGTGTTCAGGAGTCAGTAGAAATGGACTCAGCAAGAGCAGTATACTGAACTCAGAGTCTTGGCCTTCAGTAGAGTTGAACTCAGCAGGAGTATACTACTGAACCTTAGGTCAGACTCATCAACGGCCGATCAGTTACTTTAACTGACAGTGGACTTCCAAGAATTAATCAGTAGAGTTGTCTGAGGTAGTACATCAGAGAAGTCAGCTTCAGTAAGCCTTGAAGTCTGAACATGTCTCAACTACTTTCTGTAACTCGACCAATGACAAGCAGCCAGCTGAAAAAGAATCTGTTAAAAGCTGCAAGTCAACCACTTTCCTGAAAAAGGTAGTGGACTCCACGACAATTCAAAAGAGTCGTTAGCTACCTATAGAGTGACACGTGGACAGTTCGTATCCAACGGATCTATCCATAGCTCACGCCTATAAATAGAGGGAAAATCAAATTGAAAAAAAAAATGATACAACGACATACGAACAGAGCAACAAGCAAACAAGAACACAAGCTATACGCGACGAACTTCAGAGCTCAATCCTAGCGTGAAAAGCATACAACTTGCCCTAAGGGAACACAAGCTTACATAGAACTCAAGCCTCTAGAATCCAAGTGAAGAACACGAACCCAGAGAGATTATTCCTCACTTGTTCTTCACTCTAGAACCCTTTCTTGTTCTATTTCCCTCTAACCTAAGCTCAACTGTATTTATCTATAGCTTAGACCGAAGGAGTTCAATTTATTGAACCGTTCTTAGTGTTAAGAACTCCATCATCGTTGGAGATACATTCAAACATATTTTGTTTGACCCTGTAAACTGAGACTTGCTCAGTATAATCACAAGAATATGTTTGTCCAGTGCACAAACCGACTGAGACTAACTCAGTATAATAAATAGCCTCCTGCCTTGTTCAGAACAGTGGACGTAGGATCTTGCGTATCCGAACCACTTTAAAAGTCTTTGTGTTCATAACTGTTTCATTGATTTAACAGTTCATACTGAAAACTATTTACAAAATCATTCAACTGAGTTTCAGTAACTAGCTTAACTGACTGCACTAATCTACTGAAATAATTTTTATAAACAAACGTTTTCAAACCAAACTAAACTGGGCCTACACTTTTCGCACTCTACTGAGCAGTACTGAACGCTTCTGAATTCTGACATCAGTCAGGTAGCAAAGCTCAGCATCTTCAGTCACTCTGTCAACGCGATCAAGATCAGCTTGTCTGGTATACTGAATTCATTCAGTAGGCAATCTCCGTTAATCGGACTATTCGCGTTCTAGTTTGAGAAAAAGGTTTTCAGGTGTATTCACCCCCCCCGCTACACTTGAACGTTTGACTCGGGACCAACAATTGGTATCAGAGCGGGAGTTCTTCTGGACTTTCATTATCTGAAACTGGTCTACTCGAACTGATCCTTGAAAACATTTTCACTGCATATCATTCTTCATACATATCTTTACTTAACATGTCTGATATGTCAGGAATCAGAATGGTACCCATGTTCGCAATAGAGAACTACGGGGTATGGCGGGTCAGAATGGAAGCTCATTTGACCTCCCTCCACGATAGCATGACTGAGGTCTTGGAAGACGAACCAATCGTCCCCATGGTCGATAGTGTTGACTTTCAGGAACCAACACAAGTAGGAATGACTACCGGAAAGAAGGTGCCAAAAGACAGAAGCTTATTCACTCCTGAAGAGAAGAAGCTTCACATCCTGGACCGGGTAGCCAGAAACTCCATACTAACCACTCTGAGCGACTCCTATCGCGGAAGAGTTCAGGACTGCAAGTCTGCAAAAGAGCTCTGGGATGCTCTAGTGCTACTGGAGTCGGGGGACTCAGAAGATTAAAGCCAACAAGCTGGCGTTGGAACTCCAGAAACTGGAGAGATTGTCACTCATGCCCAGCGACACTGTTGGGATAAGGATTCAGTAGATGAATTGTTAGATTTGATAGATCCCAAAACCCTAGCTGGATATTGTACCTTCGCATCTGTAATAGCTTAGTCGAGTTCAGTTGTTAGAACTCAGTAAGCTAGAGTTCAGTAGCTGCAGGATTCAGTAGAAGACCTCGCACTCAACCGATGAACTCAGGATTGAAGAAGTCAGTTGGACAGCCGTCACCAGCTGAATCTGCTCAGGAATTTGTGCCCTTGCACTGAATGCTCAAAAGAACGTCAGTAGGAAAGTCACTTCAGTTGAAGGTCCGAGGATTAAGAGGAAGTCAACCTTAATGTTTGACAAGCCTCACCTACCCATCTACCTAGACCAATAAGGAGCCGACATCGACCTATTGCTCAGACAAAAGCTGCTCTCAGACTGAAAAAGAGGAGAATCTCTACAGTGCACCTACTCACCAACGTTCAAAATAATGGAGCCATTTTCCTTGTCGTTTCGACACGTGGCTAGACCTCCCTCCAACGGATCTATTCACCATCGACGACTATAAATAAGAGAAGTTGACATGGAGAGACGACACCGGTAACCCAAGCTATCTACGCACAAACTCTTAACACTCTCAACGCAGAATCGAGTGAAGAACTAGTGTCCATTGAAGAACCCTTTTTGGTTCATCACTTAGAGTTATATTTGTTCCCCTTCTATTATCTAAGCAAGCTTCATTATAATACTTTTAGCTTAGAAACCTCGAGGAAGTTCACATACTTGTGAAACCGTTCTTATTTGTAAGAACTTCCTCTTAGTTGGAGAAGACTCAAACTCTTAAAGTTTGAAACCCCTGTAAAAGTCACTAAGACTATAAGTAGAGAATCTGTCCAGCGCACAGATCACTGAGAACTTGCTCAGTATAAGCCTCAAGTTTTGTGTCTGTCCAATGAACAGACCAACTGAGACTTAGTTGAAGTTAGTAGAGCTGAACTTAGTTGAAGTTTCTCTTGCCCACACGATCTAAAGTATATTTGGCTGCCTGACTCAGTCAGTAGCAAACTCAGCTAGAGCTGACTTCGCGTTTGAGAATGAAATTTTTATTCAGGTGTATTCACCTCTCCCCCCCTCTACACCTGAACCATGTCTTAGGACCAACAATTGGTATCAGAGCGCAATGTTCTTAACTGATCACTATTCTCTGAAACTGGTCTATCTCGAAGAAAGATCCTAGAAAACCTGTTTTCAATGCATCTTGCATCTCTTCATTGCATCCTGTATCCTATTTCTTTCAATGGCTGATATTTCAGAGATTAGGACCGTGCCAATGTTCTCAACTGAAGATTATGCGATATGACGCATAAGGATGGAGGCACATCTAACCCCTTGCACGCACGGCATGATCGATGTTACGGAAAAAGGCCCATTGTTCTGATGGTCGACTCAGTCGAACTTGTAGTGGACGGAGCGAGGCGGTGCCGTAAGCCCGGACCCCAAAGTCGCGAAGGATAAAAGCCTCTTTACTCCTGAAGAGAAGAAACTACACAACCTCGACCGAGTTGCTCGCAATGTTATACTGATGACACTCAGTGACTCTTATCTAGGAAGAGTGCATGACTACAAGACAGCAAAGGAGCTATGGGATGCTCTCGCGGTGCTGAGCCAAGGAACTCCGCAGATTAAAGAGAACAAAGCTGGAGTTAGAGCTGCAGAAACTCAAGGCATTCGCTATGCTTCCTGGGGAGTCCATAGATGATTTCAGCGCTCGATTTACAAATCAGATCAACATCATCAACGGAGTGGGGAAGACGTTCAAGCAACAAGGAGACCAACACAAAAATTCTAAGGGCTCTCGGTAGGCTCAAGTGGTACTCTTTTGCTACGTGTATGAGGAGAAGCGACCAGATTCTGTCACTCCCGATTACATATTTTGAGAACTTAAAGGCGAGGAGTTTGAATTCAACCTCCTACACATCCCCGATCTTTGAGGCGAAGTGCCCAATGGATCATGCTTACAAGGCATTAGCTAGCACTCCCAGAGCAAGTCCCTCGACAACAAGCCAGTCAGTTGGAAGTTCAGTGACCATACCTACTACTGACAACTTGGTTGAGAAGTATGCTCTCCTTGCGGTGAAATACCAGAAGGAGAAGGAAATGTTCAGACGGAAGATGAAAAAGGCTTCCCAAAAATATCAAGGTAAGAGAGATAATCATCGCACGAATAATGAATCTAAATCTCTACCTGATTGCAGGAATATTGAAGCTGCCCCCGTGGAACAAAAAGAAACATCCAGAAGGGATAGCAGAACCTTAGTGTGCTACAACTGTAAGAAACCAGGACATTACCAATACGAATGTCCTGAAATCTCAGCAGCTGAAAGAGCTGAAAGGCAAGCCAGACGCGACAAATTCGTGAAGAAGAGGCAAGCCTACATAGCTGGAGAGTTGTCTGATTGCTCAAGCGATGAAGAACTGTTCATGGAATCGTCTGACGACGATGCCGCATTCATGGAAATCGAGAGTGAAGATGTTAAACCATATCTAATGGTCGGAGAAGAGGCCGAGGTAAATTCTAAACCCACTATATGCCCCTCTTCACCTGGCACAGACGACACAAGCTCTGTTATAGGAGAACCGCTTGATGTGGTTCTTGCATACGAAGATTTGCTTGAAGAGCAAATTCAGATGAACCGTGTCTAATGGTTGTTGATGACTATTCAAGATACACTTGGGTGATATTCATCGCCAACAAGTCTGACGTCAAAATAGAGCTGCCGAAACTACTGAAGCGGCTGAGCGTCGAAATGGATATCAAGATTCAAAGGATACGCTCAGATCGTGGAACTGAGTTTCTGAACTCAATGGTAAGAGACTTCTGTGAAGCTGAAGCCATTGAACACGAAACATCAGCAGCACGTACACCTCAGCAGAACGGACTTGTTGAAAGAAAGAACAAAACGCTTAAAGAAGTAGCAAGGACGCTACTCGCAGACTCAGGTCTTTGATTGAAGTTACGGGCGGGAAGCTACGACACGCACCGGCTACACTAAGAACCGGTCTCTACTGACTCAGATGCATATGAAGACGCCTTATGAGCTATGGAAAGGGAGAATTCCTTCTACATGCACTTCCATATATTTTGCTGTCCATGCTTTATCCACAATAATGGAAAGGATCAGTTAAAGGTTATTGAAAGTAAGTCATACCAAGGAGTCTTCTTAGGATACTCCAGGGTCAGCAAAGCTTTCAGGGTCTTTAACTACCAGACCATTTGCATGGAGGAAAGCCCCCATGTTGTGTTTGATGAGTTTATTTCTGAGTACAGGAAGTCAAACTCTTAGCCAGAAGCTGAAGAGGTCAGGAGCAAGCGACATGATCTAAGCCTAAACGACAACACTAAAAAGATCCAGCATTGTTGGGATAATGATTCAGATGATGATCTTCAACATCCAACAACAAGCAATGTAGCTGAGGAAATTGATTCTAACAAACAGAATCAATCCCAGATAATTTTGGTCGATGAGGAAACCGATATGGTAACTGAGACCTCTACTCAGAATAACAACTCAGGGGGAACTACTAATGTTCCTGAGCTAAATGCCCCTGAACCTGGTGACTCAGTAGATCCAACCCTTGTTACTGAATTACTTTAGACAAAGAACAGTACTAGTGAAATTCCTAATACTCCTATTGTTTGTGTTGAAACAATTCCAGAAGAAGTAACAAGATGTCATTGCTCGTGGTTAGATGCTCACTCTTCAGATCTTATCATTGGAGATCCTTCAGCTAGCGTCAAGACACGATCCAAATTCTGTCAAGGAGAAAGTTCCTTCTATTCATGCTTCTTGTCAACTGAAGAACCTTAGACAATTGAGGATGCGCTGAATGATGCTGACTGGATCACCGCCATGCAAGAAGAGCTGAATCAATTTACACAAAACGACGTATGGGAGCTTGTTGATAGACCTAGACACCAACACGTGATAGGAACAAGTGGGTCTTCAAGAACAAGCGCGATGAAAATAACGTCATCATCAGGAACAAAGCTCGACTTGTTGCCAAAGGATATTGTCAATCAGAGGGAATAGATTTTGACAAAACATTCGCCCCAGTCGCAAGATTGGAAGCTATTCGTCTATTCCTACCTTATGCAACACATCAGCAGTTCACAGTCTATCAGATGGATGTGAAGTCAGCTTTTCGGAACGGCGTACTGAAGGAAAAAGTCTACGTTGAACAACCGCCCGACTTTCAGCAGGGACATCAGGTTTACAGACTTAAGAAAGCTTTGTACGGGTTAAAACAAGCACCCAGAGCTTGGTACGATACTCTCTTAAACCTTCTACTTCATAAAGGCTTTCAGAAAGGAACAGTGGATCGCACCCTATTCAGTATCAAGTCAGGTGAAGACATCTTATTGGTGCAGATCTACGTGGACGACATCATCTTTGGATCAAGGAATCTGACTATGTGTCAAAAATTCGAGCAGATGATGAAAGAAAAATTTGAAATATTGATGATGGGAGAGATGAGTTATTTCCTTGGACTTCAAGTCAAACAATCAAAGAAGGGAATATTCATTAATTTAGCAAAATACACTAGAGATCTCATCAAGAAGTTCGTTGCGCGAATCCAACAAGTCGATCAAGATACCCATGAACACCAATCTCAAGATTGATCTTGACGAAGAGGGAGTATCTGTTAAATCAACTGACTATCGTGCTATTATTGGTTCTTTATTATATCTTACAGCCAACAGACCTGATATAACTTATGTTGTAGGTGTATGCGAGATTTCAGCGAATACCAAGAAGAGTCATATCGATTCAGCGAAGAGAATTCTTCGTTACCCGAAGGGAACACGATGTTGGATTATGGTATCCGAGTTGATGATAACATTGAACTAAGCTGGTTATTTCGATGCCGACTATGCTTTGGTTGTCGAATCAATAGAAAATCAACCTTAGGAACTTGTCGGTTCCCCGGTAGCAAACTCATATCGTGGTTCTCAAAGAAACAACACTCGGTAGCAACGTCCACTCACGAAGCTTAATATATGGCTGCCGGAAGCCGTCGCGCACGAATCCGTGGCTTCAACAACAAGCGAGAGACTTCGACATCCATCAAGATGAAGTGCCGATCTAATGCGACGATATCGGTGCTATTGCAATCACTCAGAATCCAGTTTTACATGCAAGATGCAAGCACATGGACATTCGTTATCACTTCATCAGAGATCATGTATAAAAAAGATATCAGAATGGAAAAGATCCACACTGATAAGCAAAGAGCCGATATCCCGACCAAACCTCTAGGCGAGACCAGATTCAACGATCTCTCAGTAGAACTAGGTCTTTTGGATCCTACTGATACGATTCAATAAATGATCCGGGAAGTACTGAGTAAGGGGGAACTTACTTTCAGTACAGCTGAATACTCAGCTTCGTCAAACGTGGTATCAGCTGACTACGATGTTCGGACCGGGGGTTATGAGTATTAAATTCAGCTTTTGGTGATTCAACATGTCATAGCATTTATTTCCTGCCTTTAATATTCATCGTATTGCATTGAGTATGTCGTTTTCATTAACTCACGACATTCCATAAAACTGACTGCGGCGCATTAAATGCATGTTATTTCACCTTACTACTTAGGCGATAGAGATAAGTAGGCGAGATTATAGGCGGCACAGTAATCATAACCTATTATAACATTCAATCTGAGCCGTTCACTGTTTAAAACCTGATTAATCTCAGCCGCATGCCTAAAACCGCCTCATATTCAAATCTAAATATATATACTCACCTATCTCTAAACTTTATCACTTATATCTGCCATTAACGAAGAAAAACTGTGCGCTGCATTTGCTCACTTATTTGCATCAGACATCTACTGCATTTCTACACTATTTCTTCAGTAAGAACTTCTTAATACTGACTCTGTTACTAACTCACTCTGTTTTCGAGTGCTAATGTTTAATTTTGCAGATTTCAGTTACATAATGGTAACCTTCGTACTGCTCTCAGACGTTAGAATCCTAGAGGATATTGAGGATATTCTTTCCGAGAAGCGCGTTTTGTTTGAGCCTGTTCTGTCTGTTAGAACATGCGGAGTGGAGTGCATGACGCTGGTTTTCGACGCCCTTGAGAGGTCGGGTCTTCTACCGATCCTTTCCCGTACTTTGCGTCACCTCCTTCGTCAGGTAGCAGAGTTCTTCCTGAACTTCCGCAACGATGATGATTCGAATGACATCTCTAATATCATTGCGAAGCGTGAGGTCCTTGTCAATCAGTAGGAGAACAGAGCCTCTCAAATAGACGTCTCCAAGAGTCTACATGACAACTTCGGTATGGTAGACGAAAGGTCATCGGTTGCAAGGTATAAGGAATCAGAGATTGATCAGTACCTCTATAGGTTCAGCAGTCAAGCAGACTGCGTATTCAAGGCAGCATTCCCAAAGAATCAGTTGTTGCCTGCAATGCATTTTTCAGGGCTGAGTTCAAAGCTCAGTCGCAGAAGTTCGTGGATGCTGAAGAAGGGATGAAGTTGATCCATAGGGGAAAGTTATTATACGGGACAAAGGTGTCTATCCTGATCGAAGACGACCTCCCAAGCATGGTATCTTTCGCCAATGCCTTCTACTTTGACTCCAAGCTGATGAAGTTCACAACTTTAGCTTCAGCGGAGAAATCCAGCGGGAAGGGACCTCAGGCTAAGCGTCCCTTGGAGATGATTCAAGCTCCCCTTCCCATTCAGGCGAAGAGACCGAAAACACTGAAGAAGGCTACTTCAGTCGTACCACCTTCCTCTCCTATTTCAGTAGAGGACTCTGGGTCAGGTAAACATGATGTGACCATTAGAGATAAGGTGCAGACAGTTTTCATAGAGGAAACTTCAGCCGGATATTCCAGATGAAACTCAGACTGCGAGATTTCCTCAGTTCTGATCTCAGTACTCAATGCCCGTCTAAAGGCAACAGACGAGGTAGCCACTGAGATACTAGAGATCAGTTCTTATCCTGATCTAGTGGATATAGCGATCCGCTCTCGCATTCAGATGCGCTTCCGATTTTTAGAGTAGGATCTGATAGCTTAGAAAACTCGAAAGAGTTCAGCTTTCTGAACTGTTCTTATTGTATGAACACCTTCATAGTTTGAGTAAATCAAACCATTGTGGTCCAAACTGTAAAGTCACTACGGCTATAAGTAGATATCTTTCCAGCGCACAGATTAATTGAACTTGCTCAGTATAAGCAAACAAGACTGTATATATCCAGTGCACAGATCAACTGAGACTTGCTCAGTATAAACTAATTCAAGAACTCATGGTTTGTTCAGGATAGTGGACGTAGGATCTTGTGTATCCGAACCACTTTAAAATTACTTGTGTCGATTTACTGTTGCATTGATTAATGTTCATATAGCATAAAACTGACTTTTAATCAATCAACATTATACGGGTTTTCAAACTGAGACGAACATATTTTTGGCCTAGACTTCCGCACACTATATTCGATCTTGAACTATTGTTTCTTGGATGAAGTCGGTAGATAAGACTCGCAGAAGGTTACTCGCCCACGCTCTAGAAAGCTTATTTGGACAAGCCGGCGAAGGAAAATATTAGGTTAGGAATCGATTACCTTCCTCCTACGTATGTTGTTGCAGCTCTGATTGTTGCTCGTGCGTCAGATCTTCTGATCTGTGTCCCGGCCTTTTTCTCCCTCTGGGTGGTCAGAGAACTGGAGAAAATAAGAAAACTGTCTCTCTCTCATTCACGCACGGCGTGTATAAATTTTATGTGTGTATATCTTCTGTTTATGAACAGAATACTAATATATATAGACTTCAAAAGCCAATATAATATTAATATTTGTAGCCCATTAATTTAATTATATTCCTAATGGGCTTCCACATAATTAGCCCATAATATAATTAATTAATCCACTGGGCTACTAATAGTTTTCAATTAATTGGCCCAACCAATTAATTTTAGATAAATAACATTATTAAATAATGTAAAAATTATATTAATCTATTAATAATGATTTCTGAGAGACAATAAATAACTAGACAACTAATTGGGTCAGATCAGGGATCTATACAAGAAATAAAGCAGGGCCTCAAATTAATTATTTATGCTCAGCCCAGAGCAAAATTAATTAATAAACACAGATTCATTCTACTAGAGAATCCGTGCTGACTTACCCCTTTATCCCAAATTGAGCAAGGGCTTGTATTTTAGACTTAATCGATCTCCGTATTTAAGATGTAAATATCCGTTAATTAATTAAGCTCATTGACAGCTTAAATTAATTAACATCTTATATTCCTGAGTAGTACCACTCGACCTTATTAACACACCTGAACTTAATCAACCGGTCGGGTTTAGTGTGCTAAACCTTTCGAGTTCCTCAGGGAATATTATCAATCCTTTTTACTAGGATAGTTGCAAAGACAACCAGCCTGAGCCACAAATGACTACTAGCACCCAAGATACGTAGATCCTGGGTCGCGATGACGTTCTCCATAGTAGGTCAAAGTTATAGATAGCCAAATGCACTCAGCTGAAGTCTTACCAAGCTTAAGACCAGCTAAGTCACCGAGATCTTGATTCTCCACTAAGGTCAGTTAGGAGAACACTGAAGGAAATATTAGGTTAAGGAACGATTACCTTCCTCCTACGTATGTTGTTGCAGCTCTGATTGTTGCTCGTGTTTCATATCTTCTGATCTACGTCCCGACCTTTTTCTCCTCTCGGGTGGTCGAGAACTGGAGAAAATAAGATTTCTGTCTCTCCACATCGGCGTGTGCGTGTATAATTATGTATGTGTTTTCTGTTTCTGAACAGAATACTAATATATATAGGCTTCTAAGCCAATATAATATTAATATATTTATAGCCCATTAATTTAATTATATTTCTAATGGGCTTCCACGTAATTAGCCCATAATATAATTAATTAATCCACTGGGCTACTAATATTTATCATTTAATTGGCCCAGCCAATTAATTCCAGATAAATAACATTATTAAATAATGTAAAAATACATTAATCCATTAATAATGATTTCTGAGAGACAATAAATAACTAGGCAACAAATTGGGCCAGGTCAGGGATCTAATACAAGAAATAAAGCTGGGCCTCAAATTAATTAATTATCTATGCTCAGCCCAGAACAAAATTAATTAATAAACACAGATTTATTCCACTAGAGAATCCGTGCTGACTTACACCTTTATCCCAAATTGAGCAAGGACTTGTATTTTAGACTTAATCGATCTCCGTATTTAAGATATAAATATCTGTTAATTAATTAAGCTCATTGACAGCTTAAATTAATTAACATCTTATATTTCTGAGTAGTACCACTTGACCTTATTAACACACCTGAACTTAATCAACCGGCCGGGTTTAGTGTGTTAATCCTTTCGAGTTCCTCAGGGGATATTATCAACCCATTTTACTAGGATACGGTTGCAAGATACAAACAACCAACCTGAGCCACAAATGACTACTAGCACCCAAGATACGTAGATCCCGTCGCGATGACGTTCACCATTGTAGGTCAAAGTGATAGATAGTCAAATGCACTCAGCTGAAGTCTTACTAAGCTTAAGACCAGCTAAGTCACCGAGATCTTGGTTCTCCACTAACGTCAGTTAGGAGAACACATCTCATTGTGATTCATCAATATACCAACTTAAGTGTACCAGTAAAGACAAGCAGCTAAGACAAACCACTTCTTATCTAAACTGCAGCTTAAACCGACAACTCATCCTTAAGTTGTCTCAACTGTGATAAATGTTTATATCTTGTCAGTTCAACCAATTCATGTTGTCTTCTGTGATACTTGACACACTACACAAATCTAACTTTTATACAAGATAAAGGATAACATGTGAGAATAAAATAGTGGTAGGGACAAAACACAAAACACATTGTATACCAGCATAAAACTTGCTTCCAGTATACAAAATCCCAACAATTCTCCCACTTATACTAAAGTAAACTTTTAGTATATAATGTGTCAGTTCTAGGTACAAACTAGTACTCAGCTATATCTTAGCTATCTATCCTATCTATCTCTGCATCTTCTCCCACTTATACAAAAGTTTCTGTAGTCCTGAGTGGGGGGCATCTCTACCACTCCTAAGCCACGAACATGCTTCTCGTAAGCCGGGAGTGATAAGCTCTTTGTGAAAGGATTAGCTAGGTTGACTTCAGTTCCAATTTTGTCAATCACCACATCACCTCGATTTATGAATACTCGTATAATGTGGTACTTCATGTCTATGTGTTTAGATGCCTTGTGAGATCTAGGTTCCTTAGAATTTGTCACTGCACCCGCATTATCACAGTAAATCGTGATCACCTTAGGCAAATTCTGAACAACATCAAGATCCAGGAGGAAATTCTTGAGCCAAACTGCCTCTTTCGAAGCTTCTGAAGCAGCCAGATACTCTGCTTCCATGGTTGATTCCGCAATGCATTTCTGCTTTGCATTCCTCCATGAAATGGCTCCACCTCCCAAGGTAAACACATAACCCGAGGTAGACTTCTTCTCGTCTCTGTTAGCCTGGAAATCCGATTTTGTATAACCCAAAGACACTAGACTATCTGACTGGTAAACAAGCCTATAATCTCTAGTCCGTTTAAGATACTTGAGAATATGCTTGACCGCAGTCCAGTGTTCCTTTCCAGGGTTAGACTGATATATTGAGACCATGCCTACATCATATGAGATATCTGCTCTCGTACAAAGCATCGCATACATGAGGCTACCGACAGCGGAAGCATATGGTACTAGCCTCATACTTTCTATCTCTTCAGGCGTTTTAGGACATTGATTCTTGGATAGAAAAATGCCATGTATGAAAGGTACTGAACTTTTCTTGGCATTTCGCATGCTAAAACGAGCAATAACAGTGTCAATGTACGACGCTTGTGACAAGCTTCACATCCTTTTCTGGCGATCTCGGATAACCTTAATCCCAAGGATGTAAGCAGCTTCACCTAAGTCCTTCATTTGAAACTGCTCGGATAACCACGTCTCTACGTCTGATAACACTTCAACATTGTTGCCAATGAGAAGGATGTCATCTACTAAAATGCAAGAAACACCACTGATCCGTTAACACAAATACGATACACACACCTCGTTAGGACAGGATATAAATCCATAGGATTTGACTACCTCGTCGAAAACGCTGGTGCCATAATCGGAAAGCCGCTTAAGTCCCTGAATAGACTTCTTAAGCTTCCAAACTAGATGCTCTTCGCCCTCCTTCACATAACCATCTGGCTGTTTCATGTAGATGTCCCTACCTTTTTTTCAAGGTGACTATTTAGGAATGCGGTTTTGACATACATTTGCCAGATCTCTAGGTTCATAAGAGTTGCTATGGCAAGGAGAATCCGAATGGACTTGATCATTGCTACAGGCGAGAAGGTCTCTTCGTAATCGATACATTCTTTCAGGGTAAAACCCTTCGCCACTAGCCTGGCCTTAAACGCCATGATCTCTCAATTCGGTCCTCTCTCTTTCTCTTGTATACCCACTTACTACCAATAGCCTTGCAGCCCTCAGGTAGTTCAGTGATCTCGTATACATCCATATCAATTATGGACTTAAATTCCGAGTCCATGACGATTCGCTAGGAATCTGCATCTACATCTCCCACTACTTCGTTGTAAGTCCAGGGATCCACGGTATCTTGTTCATCTGCCGGGAGATGATCAAACGTCTCCCTAGTGAACATATACCGATCAGGTGTAAATATCACCCTCCTACTACGTCGAACAGTGTCAGACGTTGTGTTAACAGATTGTGCAGCTATTCATGGAGTACTATCTTGCACAACGGGCTGTTCAAGTGGAACTCGACCACCTTGTAATTCATCAAGGATGATGTCGACTTGAGATTTATGGTTACTAATGCAATCCTCTTCTAAGAACCGAGCGTTAGGGCTAACAACGATCTTCTGTTCTTTAGGATCATAAAAGTATCCACCCTTCGTTTCCTTTGGATACCTTATGAACAACATCACTTCTGAACGTGATTCCAATTTGTCGGCCTGCCTATTTAGCACATAAGCAAGATAACCCCAAATCCTTAAGTGGTGCATACTGGGTTTGTGCCCGCTCCACAACTCGAAAGGCATCTTTTGTACCGACTTGGAAGGCACACGGTTCAGCAAGTATGCCGCAGTCTCTAGGGCATATCCCCAAAAGGAAATTGGCAAAGTTGCATAAATCATCATTGACCGAACCATCTCTAAGAGACTTCGGTTCCTTTTCTCTGACACACCATTTCTTTGAGGCGTGCCCGATCTTTGTCGGCCTAGGATGTAATCCCACATTACGTCAAGTAGTCCTTGAACTCGTTGGATAGGTATTCCCTACCACGATCAGATCGTAGTGTTTTGATTTCTTTACCTAGCTTCTTCTCTACTTCTGCCTTGAATTCCTTAAAGGTTTCAAAGCAATCTAACTTGTAGCGAATAAGGTAAACATATCCATACCTCGAGTAATCGTCAGTAAATGTGACGAAGTACTCATACCCTCCACGAGCTTGTGTAGACATAGACCCACACAAGTCAGAATGTATCAAACTTAATACTTCTGTGGCTTTATTACCCTTTGCCTTGAAAGGCCTAGTCATCATCTTTCCTTCCAAACAAGTTTCGCAAGTTGGAAATGGTTCAATCTTGGAGAGACTCCAATGATCCATATTCCACCAACCTCTGAGTCCTGTTAAGATTGATGTGACCTAGTCTTAAGTGTCACAGATAAGTTTTGTTTACCTTAGAAGACTCTTTCCTCTTCTTAGGATTTGATGATGAGGAAGCAATATTAACAGAACTATGCGGTTTACAAGTAATAGTATATAAAGATCTGTTTAATGGTCCACCACAGATAAAATCATCGTCTTTCATGATAGAAACTTTACTATCAAAACTTGATTTATAACCATCCATGGTGCAGAGTTTTGAAAAAGAAATAATGTTTCGCCTAAACTCAGGCAGATATTAAACTTCTTTAAATACTAAAACATAACTATCAAAAGATAGATTTAAATCTCCAATGGCAATTGCAGGAACTTTCGATCAATTTCCCATTGAGACTACCACCTCGCCATTGCTCAATTGCCTTTTTCTGCAAGAAACCTTGCAAGGTGTAACAAACATGATTAGTTGCCCCTGAATCCACTACCCATTCGTGGGTAGAAGAGGAAACCAGAACAGTTTCAGTTACAAGAGCGACTCGCGTCTCTTTCTGTTTTGCCTTGACATCTGGATTATAATTATTCTAGTGTCCTTTCTTACCACTCTTGAAGAACCTTCATTTCTCCTTTGACATTCGCATGTCGCCGGTAAGGACCGTCTTCTTACTCCCACTGCTCTTCTTGAGATGTCCACCCTTTCTGCTCTTTTTCTGGTTTCCGCTTTCGGAGGATTCCTTGAACTACTAGGGATATTCAAGACTTGAGCACTCTTGCCCTTTCCTATAACCTCTTTGACCGCTACCAAAGATTTGAGTAACATACTCATATTAAACTCGTTCTTAGACATAGCGGTCCTAAAACAGAAGTTCTTATAGAACCTTTGCAGATCTTTTATTGGGAGAGGTAAGATATATCTTCCACTCTATGAAATTATTTTAAAATTTTTAAACCTATTAGGGTTTGGTTGGTGAGACTGTTTAGGAACTTAAAATTTTTTCGAACAGACATATCTGAAAAATGTAATTTAAAAGCATGTATGAAATTAATATTTGCACATAATTCGTAATTAATAATCATTGTAACCTTTTGTAAAAACAATGATATTAAAAACCTCGAACGGCTCTAGGGATTCCACTAGCAAGCCACGCAGGCGGACGTTTACTAGCGTAACCCTAAACCAAGCTATTTACCTAGCTCTTTAATTCCAATCCACGTCCAGGTTCTTAAGACGAATGGAATTAATAGTTCGATATTCTGGACCATGTCACTATTAAAACGCGGGAAGGGACTTCGAGGGAAGTGATTTGTACCTGCGGTGACATCTAAACATTGACCATTAATTTGACCAAAATAGAATCAAATTCTCGAAATTGACATACTTACTCAAACAATGCCGCATTCAATTTGATCTAATTAGCCATCCTATTTAATTATTATCTACTAGAGTACTCCTGTTTACTAGGCACGCAAGCCACACAGGTGGACGTTTACGGCTTTGCTCCCACTACTCAATAATAATCAAATGTTATTTTGGAAAACTCATCTCACAAAACTGGTAGCTCAAAAATGCAAACAAGCCACACAGGTGGACGTTTACTTACATAATCTTACTACTTTCGTGTAGAGTCCAATTAATGGAGGTCCGGTTAAATATTTAATTTCCAATTTAAATGGAATCCAATTAAATATTTAATTTGTTATTTGCTTAGTCTTTTTCTTCAAAAGGTTCGTTTTGAATCATGCATATCCACATAATTCCTAAAGCATGCAATTTCTAAGCGCACATAATAAAACGTGCCCGCGAAAAATAAAACATGCTTTAATGCGACGTGAATCCTATTTACATGCTTTTCTAAGCGCAATTATTCACATAATCGCATGCTAAATCATAATAATAAATAAATGCGCAAATAAGAAATTTAAAACGTCATTATCGGGCTTTAAAACACGTAATTCCTAACTGTTACATAGCCCGATCAAAATACAGTTCTTCGATCTTCAAAATCTTCGAATTTGAAAACTGTATCGAAAACTACATTACCACGTCGTCAGGGGATCTGCTATGTGGCAGCCACATGACAGGCACGTGTACGCCTGGTCAGCAAGGGGCTGACGTGGCACGCCACGTCAGCATCGTTTTCTTCACCAAAACAGCGCCGAAAATCGCGCCATCGCCACCCGCACCGCAGCCGCCGTCGATAGTTGCTTGCCTCCCCGTCCCGGCCCTCGCGCAGCGCGCCTTCAACGCATTGTAGCGCCGCCGATCGGGCGCCGGTGATGGCGGGCCGCGCGGCCGCGACGCACGCAGCGAGACGCGCGTCGCCGTGCCTTCCCCGGCCAACCCCGGACATCCGCCACTGTCCTCGGCACCCCCTGACGTCCTCCAGACTTTGATCCGGGCAAGAGAGCCGCCGCCGCGATCTGGTGCTGCGAAATTTCGCAACCCATCGCCGGCGAGCTCCTCCGCCAAAATTCACCTCTTCCGAGCTGCAATTCGTTCAATTGTGTTGGTCCCGAGAGCACGTTCAGGTGTAGAGGGGGGGTGAATACACCTGAAACCGATTTCCTCAACTTAAAACACGAACAGTCCTGTTCAGGATAGTGTCGTACTGAAAGAATTCTGCAGACCAGATAGCTGTTCTGAATCGTGTTGGCAGTGTGACTGACTCTACTGAGATCTGCTAGCTAACTGAGCGTCAGAATTCAGTATCAGCAGATAGAGTTCAGTGGTGCGGAATAGTGTAGGCCCAATTCAGTTGAGTTGAAAAACGTTTTTAATAAAACAGTTTCAGTAGATTAGTGCGATCAGTTAAGTTTGCTGAAACTCAGTTGAATGATTTTAAAGGATAGTTTTCAGTATGAACAGTTAAAATCAATGCAACAGTAAAGAGAACACAAATAAGAGACACAGAGATTTTTAAAGTGGTTCGGACACAAAAATCCTACGTCCACTGTCCCGAAAGATCAGGAGGCTATGTATTATACTGAGTTAGTCTCTGTCAGCTTGTACACTGGACAAAGCTGCGTCTTGGAATTTATACTGAGCAAGTCTCAGTTTACACGGTTATCAAACTGAAGTGTTTGACAAACTCTCCAACTATGAAGAAGTCCTTTTACAATAAGGATTAAGTTCAAATATGAACTCCTTCGTCTAAGCTATGGATATGTTCTATTGAGCTTAGATTAGAGGGATAGGGAACAAGAAGGTAGCTTCTAGAACGATGAACAACTGAGTTTAGCTATGGATTCGTGTAACGTCGTTTGGATACTAGAGGCTTATATGTAACGATTTAATCTTGGTTCCCTAAGAGCTAGAATGTAGTCTTTCGCCGGAGATATATTCTTGGAACTTCTTGCGGAAGACTTGGGCTTTTCGGATTAGCTCGTTTGAATGCTCTGTGTGTATCGTTCGTTTCCTCGCTAGTCTCGTGTGCTTCAAATTTTGATTTATCCCTCTATTTATAGAGAAGAGATTAGGAAAGATCCGTTGGACATGATGATCCCTTTATCTCTCTCTTTTGGTAGCTAGCGGCTCTTTTGAAGTAGAGTGACAGTGTCCTTTCCCTCCTTTTCCGGAAAGTTGTTGACTTGCAGCTTTAGTAGGTGTAGGACAGGTGTCTGCTTGTCATTTGCCGAGGTTTGGAAAGTGGTTGAGACGGAACAGACTTCGAGGAGATCTGAAGCTGACTTCTCTTATCCTCGTATTTGACTATACTGATTGACTTTCAAAAGATCTGACAATTCAGAAGACTGTTTGGCCGTTGCTGAGTCTAATCGCTGATTCAGTAGTGAACATGCTGAGTTGGCTCTACTGAAGATCAGCTCTGAGTACAGTGAACTACTCCTGCTGAGTTCACTTCCACTGACTCCTTTCAGTATACTGCTCCTGCAGAGTCCAATATTGCTGAGTCTTCTTGTTGGTCCCGAGTGTACGGTCAGGTGTAGAGGGAGGGGGGGGTGAATACACCGAATCCGATTTTCTCAACTTCAAACGAGAACAGTCCTGTTCGGGGAAAGTGCCGTCTTGAAATAATTCGGCCGGACCAAATAGCCGTTCCGAATCGTGTGTGGCAAAGAGTCTCGACTCTACCGAGATCCGCTAGGCGGCGAGTCGAAGTCGGTATCAAACGGTAGAGTTCGGCGATGTGGAAAAGTGTAGGCTCTAATCGGTTGAGTGGAAAACCGTTTTATGCAAGTCTCGGTTCGGCAAGTAGACGAGTTCGGTATCTTTGAGGACGAGTTGTATGATTTTAAAGAAGATTTTCGGTATGAACAGTAAAATCAATGCAACAATGTAATTAGAAAGCAATAACAAGACACGAGATTTTTAAAGTGGTTCGGATATCAATCGATCCTACGTCCACTGTCCCGAAAGTTCGGGAGGCTATTTATTATGCGAGTTAGTCTCGGTCGGCTTGTGCACGAGGACAAAGCCGTGGCTTGGGGATTATCTCGAGCAAGTCCCGGTTTACAAAGGTATCAAACTAAAGTGTTTGACAAACTTCTCCAACTATGAAGGAGTCCTTTTACAATAAGGATTGGGTTCAAATATGAACTCCTTCGTCTAAGCTATAAGTATATTCGGTTGAGCTTAGGGTTAGAGGGATAGGGAATGAGAATGTAGCTTCTAGATCGACGAACATTGAAATAAGCTTTAGGTTCGTGTATCGTCGGTTTGGATACTAGAGGCTCTTCTAACAGTTTAGCTTGGTTCCCTATGAGCTGAGAAGGTAGTCTTTCGCCGGAGATAGATCTTCAAGTTCTTGCGGAAGACTTAGGGTTTTCTGGTTCTAGCTCGTTTTAGTGCTTGTGTATGTTTTCATCGTTTAAGCTTATGCACTCTCTTTCTTCTTGAAATGTCCCTCTATTTATAGAGCGGGAGATTGGAAAAGATCCGTTGGAGACGATCTTCTTCTTTCTCTCTCTTTTGGTAGCAAACGGCTCTTTTGAAGTAGGTAATGCAGTGTACTTTCCCTCCTTTTTTAGGTAAAAGGTTGATGCGCAGCTTTAGCGGTGAGAAGACACGTGTGTTCTTGTCATTCGTCGAGGTGGATAGAGTGGTTGAGACAAGCCGAGACTTCAAGGCAAACCGAAGCCGACTTCTCTCTTCCTCGTATATGACAATGCTGATTGTCTTTCAAAAGTATCGGACGGTTCGAAGACCGTCTACCGATCTTGAGTCGATCCCGTATTCGGTAGGTAGATAGGCGAGTAAAGTCTACGAAGATCAGCTCCGAGTTCGGTGAAGCTGCTCTGCCGAGTCCGGTTCTACCGACTCTTTTCGATATCTTTGCTCCGGTTGAGTCCAGTTCTACCGATTCTTTCGATATCTTGCTCTCTCCGAGTCCGGTATCACCGAGTCTTCTACTTACGGTGTTTAAGGCGAGATAATCTCGAGCGCCTTGATCGAAGCGGATACTCTACCGAGTCCGAAACCTCGAGACAAGAATAAAGATTACAACGGAATGGTTCACCAATCGAGATAGGGTTTTGGGATCTTCAAATCTTCTCAACATTCGAGCACTAGGCCGCCGAGCATGGTTCAATATAGAAGATAGAATCATTTCCCACTAAGTAAGATTATGCCGAGGACGAGAATCATCACCCAACAATTTCCCCTATTTGATGATGCCAAAACCTATCATCTATGCTAACACTAAACTATCGAAAGCAGAGCTCCTTACATTATTACAAGTAAGATCGGTGGAGTTGTTCCAACAGTTCTAGACTATCGAGGGAACAGTGGCAAAACACAATTTCCCCCATTACATAGAAACTAGACTAGCGAGAATCTAACAAAGTAATAAACCGACAAGAAAGTAAATAAAGTGATCGTGTGTGAGTCGGTCATCACTTGATGATTCGATCATTAAAGCATAATACAAACACGGTGAATAGACAACAAGTGGTTGTTAGAGCCAAAATCGATTTGTATATATGAGTTATTCGGATCAGTATAGTTACAAATCATGCTAAGCTAGGAAGATCAGAACTAAGCCTAGGAGCCCTTAAACTGTTTGATCCTGTCCATGAATCCTTGAGATTGCGTCTGCGGCGGTGGCACTCCATACATCCGGTATGTGTTCTTCCTCGGCTTCAAGTATGCAAAGCAAAGTCTGCTGGGTCATCTACGTCCAGTTCTCTCTTCGATGCAGCATACTTCACTTCAGCCTTCTATTACCCTAAAGTGGATTGAGTCATCATTTCTTCTAGGTGGAGGTATGATTCGGGCTCCGGAACACTGACTTCTATACCTTCAGATACGGCTTTATGCAAGTATATGTATCGATAAGGAATATCAGCTTTTGAAGGTACTCTCAGCCTGGCCTCTTCCTCAGTTCTTTTTCTCAGTGCTTCAAGGTCCGCCTCCCGGATTTCGTCTCTGCGCGCTGAACTTGTCTAGCCTCTTCGCCTTTGTATAGGTATCTGTTCATTTGGTCGAATATGGCCTCAATTTCATCATCTTGGGCTTCAGTGGCTTTCTGAGGAATGTCTTCAGATTCAGCAGGGGTACTTGATTTTTCTTTTGACGTACCCTGTTTCTCAGTGCTTTGCTGCTTTTGCTCCTTCTCCTTCTCCCTATCTTCTTCATCCTCGATAATCGTTTCCTTGGAGGTATCCTAGCAGGCTTTCTTCCTCCTCGAGCCGGAGATTTTGTCTTTCCTTTGACGAGCTTAGACTTTAGTTTATTAGCGGCTTACGTTTCAAAGAATCTCCCTTGCCGCCTTCTCATCGGTTGCAATTTGAGCCTCCTCCTCACCTGAAATGTATCTCTTTGTTTTCTTGGTTGGAGGGGTTGGGAGAATCAGCACTTTCTTGCCTTTTCCCCGAACAGGTGGAGGGAGAGGAGCCTCTTCCTCTTCTCGACTCTTCCTGCTCGGCAAACTACTGCAACCTCCTTGATAATATTAGTCGGAGTCCGGGTTGCATGAGTAGCCCGGGTTCCCGAGCCACTTGTGCCGGTCTCGACGTGTGCTCGCAGCCAAGACACCCTCGGGCCTTACCTGCTGCTCGAGTCCGAGTCTCGGGCCCCGCTTATTTCGGTCACGGACTTGGTCTTTTTCTCGGATCTCGGTGAAGCTGTCCCCTGAAGTAATTTGGCAATTGTTTTGGTAGGGGTCGGCTTCTCAGTACTCTTCTCTTTTCCTTCCGTACTCTTCTCTTTTCCTTCCCCCTTTTTGGCATCATCAATTACAGTCGGGGTAGGGACGAGTACCTTCTTGTCTAAGCGTGTGTAGATAGCTGACAGTTCGTCCAGTCTGTCATGGATCTTTGTCAGCGCCAAGTGCAGCTCATTCCTCTCATTAGTCAGTTCCTCCGAGTATTGCTTATGGGAGAGGTCAGCTGCTGCCTTGAATTCTGCCAGCTTCTCAGAAATCTTCTCCTCCACGACCAGTTGAATGTTGTCAAGTCGGATCTCCGTGGCCTGGGCTTGTTCAGTGAAGGACTCAGTATGAGTGGACATTGAAACCTGGAATGCTTCGAGAAGTTTGGCTTGTCCTTCCTGAATGATTCTGAGCTGATCATCAAACTGCTTTTGTTGCTTAGCCAAAACTTCGGATACAATTTCAGAGACAACAGGGGCGGCTGATTTAGATACTGATGTTTTCAGCTCCTGTAGCTCATTATTTATGGCTAGCGCAGTCTGTTTCCACATTTTGTGGATGGCCTTCGCAAGAGTTTGATTCTGGATTCCCTGAGCGGTGAGAGTTTTTGCTACGGATCGAGATCTCTTGGAAGTTGGGCTGGGCGCTGCTTCGTAAGTCGACTCCAGCAAGAGCTGAGCGGGCTCGCCGAGGACGAAGCACCCGGCCGTGGACTTCGCGAGTCCAAAGATACGGAGTGGAGGTTGAGCTTGTTCAGTAGCATGTGTATCCTTGTCCTGGGGATTTTCCTCATCAGGCTTTCCAGGGCCTGAATCACTTGGTGGATCTTGACCATCGTGGTCTGATCCATCTGAGGGTGTTTAGCCGGTAGCTAGCTGCCTGTCATGTATCATTGCCAGCATAGCAGCCCTCAGGTTCTCCATGGTGCTGAGGTCAGCAGGCTCAGAGTAGCCTATTTGCTCCCTCAACTTCAATTCTTCTTCATGAAGCTGCTGGCAGGAGTAGTGGAGTACTAGACGTTGTAGTTGGGGCCACTCCTGAAATCGCAGCAACATGTGGAGCCTTTCTGATTTTGCAATGAGCAACAGATCAGAGTAGTCAGCAAGCTCTGGAATATGTTGAAGAATCTCTCGGGA
This sequence comes from Lavandula angustifolia, assembly GCA_028984105.1. NCBI lineage: Eukaryota > Viridiplantae > Streptophyta > Magnoliopsida > Lamiales > Lamiaceae > Lavandula > Lavandula angustifolia. The sequence continues at coordinate 9,633,259 of CM054812.1, read as the reverse complement.
TGCTCTGGATATGATCACTGAAGCTTCCATCCCAATTGTCTCTTCTTCGAATCTTTGTCTCGGACTCCAAGTCTATGGGAGACGCTCGAGTCTCGGCGAGAGGTACACCGCCGAGTGGTGGAACCGAGAGGGGGCTGTCAAGACGCCGAATCTCCTCGCTATGTGCTTCAAAGTAGCATCCCCTTGTTCCACTTCTACGGGTTCCTCAGTGGTGATAGCCTTCTCCACTGATTGAGTCTTTTCAGATGATTCTGACTCGTCTATCTGCCGCTGAGGCTGAATAGGTTGCTGAGTAGCCTGAACAACAGGAACTTCAGGAGAAACCTCAGGTTCAGTAGGCACGTCCTGAATGACTTTCCTCAGTTTCTTAGCTGGTACCTTTGGAGTTTTTGCTGGAGGTGTTCTCTTCTTCGAGGGTGTAGCCTGCTGAGGCTTAGTCTGCTGAGTTATGGCTGAGGGACCTGACCCGATCTGCTGAAGAGCAGCAGTCTTGTTGTGGAATCTGACCTTCTTTACATTAAAATACTCCTTGTCACTGTAGGTGATTGGTTCAGATCCGCAGACATCCTCTATCATTATGGATAGCTTCAGTCCATAAAGAAGCTTGCCCTTTGCACTCAGCGTGCAAGAGGCCTTGTCGAATTTTGCCGCTTGAGCCATGAATTCACGGATAAAGAACTCCGTCTAATTAATCTGGGCTCTATCATATATGGCCATCATGAGCTGGATCTTGAGTCTCGATACTTGATCGAATGAGCACGCTTGGTCGGGCCGGCAGCCGCATCACAATATAGGCCAAAGCTGCATGACCGAGGCAAAGCATGTTGTTTTTAGGAAAAGCAGCTCTGAAGGTCGTGGGCTTTCCATAAAATATTGTCAAGTAGTCATCTACAAGATCATCCTTGTACCCCACAGTACTGGCTCCTTCAGAAGGCAGATCAAAACTTCTCTTTAGTACCTACTTGAGTGATATTTGCTTCAGAATCGGAAAAGCATCCTTGATCTCATGAACGGCGAATCTTCCGATTATGTCCCCGCCTATTGAGTCAGAATTAAGATAAACTTCGGCCACCTGCCTCGGGAGGAAGTACGTCGGCTTCCTTGAAAGAAGACTTTCAAGCCCTGACTCTCTGAGAGCTGAGAAGATCTCGTCCATATAATTGAGATCACAGGCGTTGAACTCCATGGTTGGCTCGAACCAAACGCGATCCTTGTCCAGGATTTCTTGCATGTTAACTGGAGCAGACACCAAAATATTTTTACTTGTCATTGTACCTGTTACACTAGCATTTATCAGTATCGATTCAAATAAAACAGTTTGTATAGCGATTCTGAAAAAGAAGATTAATTCGTGTAGTAGTTGTAATAAGCATACCAAAAGAGAGATTCTGAAAGGATATGCAAGAGGGGATTGCAAGGAATGATCTCAGAATTTTCGGATGCAAAGGATTTGAAGTGCGGTAATGGCGGTTTCTAAAGATATGATCGAAAATATATATCTAACATGAGGTGAACGGTTTTCGATCAAAGGCAGAGTTTAAACTTGCTTTATGAGATGGACAGTCAAGATTAAAAGATATATTAAGTAATGATCACAGTAGCCGCCTAAGTCAAAGCCAGTTGTAAATATGCCTAAGTAGTAACTATGAGATGACATGCATTAAATGCGTGCAGAGTTCAGCAAACTTATGTATAGAATGTCGTGCATTAAATATAAGCCGTTAATAAATGACCAATTTAGGATATTTAATAGCATGCTAAATCTTCATCATAAATGCATTACTGTTTTATTCGTTACTACTGAGTAGAGATACGCAAACCTGTCAGCTGAATATAGTAGTCAGCTGATAGCTCTTGTAGATGGTTTTCTGTCTCTACGTACTGAATTTACTCAGTATTGAGAGTGATCATTCCCCCTTACTTGAATGATCCTTTCCCCGGAACCTTCTTACGCATCGGGGTCAGTAGGGTCCAGCAGACCTAGCTCTACTGATAGTTCTTTGAATCTGGACTCGGCTAGAGGTTTGGTCAGAATATCAGCCCTTTGTTTGTCAGTATGGATCTTTTCCATTCGATATCCTTCTTTCGATATGGTCGCGAATGAAGTGATGCCTAATGTTCACGTGCTTGCATCTCGTGTGTAGTACAGGGTTCGAGTGATTGCAATAGCACCGTGCTGTCGCGAGAATATCGGCACTTCATTCCGAATGACGTCATAGTCTCTTAGGCTGCTTTGTCTCGGCCCAAAGGATTTGGGTGCAACAACTTCCGGCAGCCATGTATTCGGCCTTCGGTAGTTGGACGTGGCTACCGAGTGCCGCTTCTTTGAAAACCATGAGATCGGCTCTTGCCTAGGAACCGACAAGTTCCCGAAGTTGATTTTCGGTCAATTCTACATCATGCATAGTCAGCATCAGAGTAACCAGTTAGTTCAATATTATCATCGGCTCGATACCATAAACCCATGTCGGGTGTGCCTGCGAGGTAGCGGAGAATCTTCTTTGCTCGAGTCCATGTGGCTCGCTTAGGATTCGCCTTGAAATCGAGCGCGACACCTACGGCATAAGTTATGTCGGGACGAGTAGGCCGTTAGATATAATAAGGAACCAATTATTGCATGAAATTCAGTTTGGTCTAATGATACTCCCTCTTTATCAAGATAGATTTTCATATTCGTGTTCATCGGGATCTTGATAGGTTTGCCGGATGTGCAACCTAATCTTTTGATGAGGTCTCGAGTGTATTTGCCTTGGTTAATGAACGTTCCCTTTTCGGATTGTTTGACTTGAAAGCCGAGGAAATAGTTCATTTCACCCATCATTGACATCTCAAACTTGTCCTTCATCATTTTCTCAAACTGGCCGACACATGACGATGTTCTTTGATCCGAAGATAATGTCGTCTACATAGATCCGCATGAGTAATAAGTTGTCTTCCGGTCGAATGCTGAACATCGTGCGATCATGTGCCTTTACGAAAACCTTTCGAAGAAGAAACTCGACGAGTGGTATCGTACCAAGCCCTAGGTGCTTGTTTTAACCCATATAGGGCCTTTACGAGTCCCGTAAACCCGATGTCCTCGCTGAAAGCTCCGGCGGTTGTTCTACATAGACTTCTTCTTTCGCACGCCGTTCGAGAACGCAGACTTCACATCCATTTGATAGACTACGAATCTTTGATGTGTTGCGTAGGCTAGGAATAGTCGATTGCCTCCAATCCACGCAACCGGAGCGAATGTCTCATCGAAATCTATTCCCTCGGCTTGACAGTAGCCTTTAGCCACGAGCCTTGCTTTGTTCCTTACTATAACGTTGTTTTCATCTCGCTTGTTCTTGAAGACCCATTTTGTTCCAATGACGTGTTGATGCGGGAGTCGTTAACAAGCTCCCAAACTTCGTTTTTCGTGAACCGATTCAGCTCCTCCTGCATAGCTATGATCCGGTCGGCATCTTTAAGTGCATCCTCAATCGCTCGAGGCTCTTCAAGTAGACAAGAAGCGGGGAATATAATGCACTTTCTCCTTGACAGAAACTGGATCTTGTCTTGACTTTTGCTAAAGGATCTCCAATGATCGGATCGGGAGTGTGAGCATCTAGCCACGATCTACGATGTTTCAGACTCTTCATCCGAAATTTGATCAACACGAGATAGTAGGTGAGTTAGGAATTTCGGTCGTACTATTACGAGATTGAAGCAATTCAAGAATGAGAGTGTGATCTACCGAGTTTCCGGGGTTCGGGGGCATTCGGCTCGGGAACATTAATAGATGTTCCCCCTGAGTTGTTACTCTCGGTAGTGGTCTCAGTTACCTCTAAGGTTTCCTCATCGACCTGAGTTACCTGGGATTGACTCTGTTCAGGAGAGTCAATCAGTTCAGCTACTTGCTCTGCTGGTTGAGATTCAGTAGACTTGTCTTCGGTTTCTTCGTCCGAATCATCATCCCAACATAGCTTTGGATCTTTTCGAGTTTGTCTTTTACGCTTAGATCCTGTAGGCGCTTCATCGATGTCCTCAGATTTAGAGTTAGAGTTATTGCTCCTGTCTTCAGTAGCAAACTCATTAAAAACAACATGAGGGCTTTCCTCCACGCAAAGAGTTCGATAGTTGAATACTCTGAAAGCTTTGCTGACCCGAGAGTAATCTAAGAAAACTCCCTAATCTGACTTGCTATCAAAAGTCTTCAGCTGATCTTTCCCATTATTGTGGATAAAGCATGAACAACCAAAGATATGGAAATAAGATAAAGAAGGCTTCCTGCAGTTCCATAGTTCATATGGTGTTCTCTTATGCTGCTTTGTCAGTAAAGATCGGTTCTGAGTATAACATGCAGTGTCAGTTGCTTCTGCCCAGAATTTGGTTGGGAGTCCTGAGTCTGCGAGTAGAGTTCTTCTTTGCTTCTTTGAGTGTGCGATTCTTTCTTTCAAGAACCCCGTTCGCTGAGGGGTGCGCACAACAGATGTCTCATGCTCAATTCCTTCTGCTTTGCAGAACTCGTCTACCATGGAATTAAGGAACTCAGTTCCTCTGTCAGAACGAATTTTGATTATCTTGGTGTTCTTCTCGACACTGAGCTTTTTCAGAAGCGTTGGTAACTCTGTTTGACGTCGGACTTGTTGGCAATGAATATGACCCATGTATAGCGAGAGTAGTCATCGATGACCACTAAAGCATATTTCTTGCCTCCGATCGTCCTTGGAGAGACTGGACCGAACAAATCCATATGTAGCACTCAAGGATTCCATCGGTGGAAGGAGATGGAACAGGTGGATTTTGATTCCTTGTTTGCTTTCCCTTCGGACATGCTTCACACCGAGTGTCTTTCTTTGAATACTTCATTCGGCGATCCTCTTGCTAGAGTGTTCCTTGCTAGTTTGTTGAGCGTTTTGAAGTTGAGGGTGGCCGAGTCTCCTATGCCAAAGCTATCCTGTACGGTTGTCGTTCTTCGCAACAGACAAGCTCTGAGTTACTCGCGAGTTCCGATCGGCTACATATATATTCTTTTTACGCGAACCTCGATAACACTCGTTTTCCCTGTGGATTTATCAATGACATCACGTAAAACCGGTGTCAAAAATCACTCTATTCGAGTTATCACGGAATTGACTAACGAGAGAGAAGATTATCTGTCAAGTCCTTCAACATATGATACTCTAGGAACCGTGGAAGTTCCAATCTTGAGTGCTCTATATCCTCTTGTATAGCCTTTTGCATTGTCTCCAAACTCAATTCCCGGGTCCTTCTTCGACTATATAATTCTTGATGGGTTCCTTTGGTAAGTCATATGTCTTGAGCATCCATCTGTCCACATACCAAGGATCTTTGTGCACTCCGCAAAACGAGAATTATATTCGGGTACCCTTTATTTTGTTTTTTGGGTCCTTAGATGTTAGTTTTAGTAACCCAAATCTGTCTAACAACCCCGGTGGTTGCGGAGCAGTTTCTTTCCACTTGAATCAACATACTTGACCACTGGATGGTCAAAGCCGACTTCTTAGGGCATTCGTGTTCGGGGAGTCCGGATCTTCTTAGTTGGTGGACTGCCGACCTTTGCCTTTTGTGCGTTTTTCTTCTTTTTCTGACTATTGGAACCTCTTCTGACTATAGGATCATAGTAATATGACCCATATTGAGCTGGATGTGTCAACTGAGGTGGTCCATGCTGATCAACCCACTTAACTCAGCTAGTTCCCCCTTGACTGACTGGGGTGTCTTGGTACTGATCTTCTGGTCAGAATACTGATGCGTAGGATGAGGTGCTTTCATCTTTTGTTTGTTCTTTGCTGAGGGGTTCAGAATATTTGCATTGATTGTTTCTCCTCGAACAAACCTATCAGTAAGACACACTTCTGGGTGTACGGGGGCAGATGAGGAAGCTTCCTGGTTGAAACCAAGTCCTTCCTTACAGTGCTTGGGCTTGTTGCTTGCAAGCATAGCCTCCAGCTTCTTTTCAGCGCCCATGTAACGCTCAGTCATCAGGCTCTTCCAGACATCATCACTCCTTTTCAGTATGTCGTGCTTGGTCTGAAGTCCTGACAGTTCTTGCTTCAGTAGACTCAGTTCAGTATCTTTCTGAGTCAAGTCATTGGTCAAAACTGAAATTCGATCTTCTTGATGCTGAGACTTGGCCATCAGAGAGTTCATCTCCTCCCTGAGTCTCAACACAAGTCCTTCGGCTTCAGTAGCGGCCTGACTCTCCTGAGAAAGTCTCTGATTTTCCACTTTCAGGGCATCCAATTCCGAAGAGTCTTACTTCGAGCCGCGGACTCATTTCAATTTGTTCATCTAATAATTCTTCATAAGGCGGTCGTGATGTCCAAATTCCCATCCGCACCTGAAAACGATTGTCGTGTGTGCATTGTGAAGAGGAATTAAGTGGTTCATGAGAGTTTACCTCATCCTTTCTCCTGCCATTTGGCACTTTTCAGTTGTTCCTTCAGCTTCATGCTCTAAGGCCATGAAAGCTGCTTCATCATCAGATGAGTCCATGAAGAAGTCGACTTCTTCTGAGTCGTTTGAGATCTCACCTGCAATATAGGATTGTCTCTTCGAGCGAATTTCTCTCTCCTTGCCTTACGTTCGCGCGTTCGCGCACTACCGAGCTCGGGACAATCATATTGATAGTGTCATGACTTTTTTGCGCGGTTGTAGCAAGTGATGACTCTTTCTTCTTTGCTTTTACTATCCTTTGATGGTGCTTGAGTCATCCTTCTTTTCGCATTCGGAATATTGTGAGTCGGGAGTGCGTTTTGGCGTATAATCCGACTT